>JASDQU010371488.1:61924-75327 GCA_032191745.1 Picea mariana | reverse complement strand
CATCTGACACCCAACTGGCATCACCTAAATTTGTTGACCTAACAAAAGATCCTCATAATAGTCCACAAGTTCCTCCTCTTCCATCCCTAAGGACTCGAAGAGTCAACTCTTCAATGCGTGTTAATATAATACAAGCCAAATTTGTCTTTGACGCCACTCTAGGTTATGTGTTCTCTTTGTGACATATGTAGTGTTGATCATATATACTTAGTATATATACTGATATATGCGCATATACCATATATACAACAACACTTTCTTATATGTGCTTATGTATATATTGTATATATGAATATACAGAAGCTCTTCCATATATGCGCATATACGGAAGCACTTCCTATATGCACATATATCGTATATGCACATATGTGAAAGTGCTTCCTTATATGCGCATATATAGAAACACTTCCATATATGTGCATAACGCTTCTGTGTATTCCCATATAAGGTATATTCACACATATACTCTTTTTTATATGTGCATATAAGATATATACACATATACGAAAGCACATATACCTTATATGCACATATACAAAAGTGTATATGCATTCATATACAAAAGCATATATTTGGAAGCGCTTCTATATATGCGCATATATCATATATGCACATATTCAAAAGTGTGTATGCACGTATATACTTTATATGCACATATACAAAAGTTCATACGTATATGTGCATGTATGAAAGCGCTTCCATATATGCACATATCTATGGATCCTCCCAAGCACATATGTGTGCATATATGGAGGCAGTCCATACATTTGAGGGTGAGAAGAGTGATCCTCTCATAGCTTTTGGAGGCTCGAGCTGCCAGATGGCTTGACCTCCGATCGTTGAATTAATGCACATTATGTCTAGGTGACACCCCATCTAGGGAAAACAATATATTTATTCAAATTTAATTTAAAAAAAATAAAAATATATATTATTTTATATGTTACATCCATGACACATGGACGACCAATTTACATCAACAACAAACGTTTCACAAAAATGTTGAAGTTGCAAGAGCAATGCCTTCATCTTAGACAAAAAATAAAGTGTATTGTCAAAGACCATGCATTCTTCTCCATTTATGGCAAATATAATATTTTGTATATGAGTGAAGAATTCTTCATATTTAGTGATGATAAAAGACCCAAATAAATTTGAAACATTTATATTATCCATAATTTCGGTGGGGAAAAACACAAAAATGACTAGATCTATAAATACAATCAAGTGTATTAACAAAGAGTTCTCATTCTTATCCATTTATTACAAATATCATATTTTGTAAATGAGTAAATACTTCTTGATATGATATGAAGGCAAAAAAATATATATATATAAAAAAAAATTGAAACATTTATGTTATCCTTAATTTTAGTGAAGAAAAACAAAAAATGATTAAATATAAAAAAACACAAAAAGATTAGATATAATAAATATAATCAATATAAGGCATAATAATACAGATAGCTATAAAAATTATTAATATTTCTTATTTTTTTTATTTATCTTATACAATTAAGAAAGTGATGTTATGTTTCCTATTTCTTTTATTTATCTTTACACCATTAAGAAAGGGATGTGAAATAATGTAATAAAAGTTGTTTTTATTTATATTAGAATGTGATAAAAATTTGAATTTTTATTTTTTATATTTTGTACACATGTAAATGGTTATTAAATTACATTTTATTCTCTACCAACATAATAAAAAAATTAATATCAATATTCATAAATTATATTTTATTCTTCATATATAATTTAAGAGTCCAGATGAATGTGTCTTGACAACACTAACATGTAATATAACCACCCAATTTGAATGCATTTCCTGTCATCATTTATGATATTATTCATTTTAATGATTTGTGGTTGACATCTAATATAATTTTATCTTTTTCATTTATGTAGTAATGTGGATAGATAAGAAAGAAAGTTGTGCATTCAGTAAGTGGATTTCCAGCGCAATCTATGCGAACAATCACCGTGGATCGAACCATTGAACACTGATTGAAACGATTTCAACCTTGGTTTAACATTTCACAACCTAAATATGAACTATGGCTTGGAGTGGAGATATAAACATTTCAGGGCCTAAATATGAACTATGGCATTTGTGAAAATAATCTATTTTCAAAACGAATCGAACGAAATTATCAAAACTGTTATGTTTTCAAAGATTTTCAAACATTCGAATCGAAACAATCTTAGATATTTTAATTATTTTATGATTTAATTTTATTGAAATTTTCTAATAAAATTTTATTAAAATTGGTTAACTATTTTATGATTTAGTTTTATTGAAATGTTGTAGTATAATTTTTATTGAAATTGGTTATGGAATTTTTTGAAATCGTAAATACCAACAAGTGTTGCGTGGTAGTGTAGTCCATGCCGACTTGAATTGGGAATAAATGCAGAGGGATAGGAAAAAGTAGCGGAGGCAGATGGAAATTGTAGTGGAGATGTGGCAATCAACATGAAGCACGGGTGGTATTCATGCAGTAAATGACACGTGGTGTCTAGAGCACCATTTATTTTTTGAAAGTATATAATATATTTTGCTATGTTGAAAATTTGTGTCTATTTTGTCTATATATGTGGCAAGACAAAAGAAAGTTATATTCAAATTAAGAAAATACAAATTTTGCATAGTGGAAGATAAAAATTTATGATGACATAAATATAAAAGGAGATAAAAATCAGCTTAATTTGAAGTATATCAAAAAAGTTACATTTTCCTGGAAATTTAAATGCATTTGTCATATGGACTGGGATTGGGGCTCGCGCGGACCATAAGCATAGTGGAAGATAAAAATTATGAGGCCATAAATATTTTTTTATTTGAAATATATCAAAAAATAATAGTTTGTTACAAATCCCTTGTAATTTAAATGTGTTTGTCATATAGACTGGGACTGGGGATCCCGCGGAGCATAAGAGAAATATGTACAAGAAATAGGACTATAGAAAGAAAAAGAGGCCGACCGTAGAGTGTAATACCTGAAAAGAATAAATTGAAATGTATTTCTCTTTGGCTAGACATTTGTATTTTAAAAAGTGGAATAACTGGGTTGATAAACAAAGCAGGATGTGACCAGTATAGACTTACAGTGATGGTACATATGACCCCTTTTGCTATTTTCTTGCTAATGCATTTTCATTGATGTCGATGACGACTACTGGAATCATGGTAAGTGCATGTTGCCTTTCATCGGCGATCTTCTTCAATTCGCTTTCAAACCATTCTTCAATGTAGCTTCTCATTGGGGTGACGTTAATCTCATTCCCGATTTTTATGTTGAAAAGTTCATTTTCCAATTCATTGAATTCGATAGAAAGATTACGCAGAGCCTGATCAATTTCCTTATTATGTACCGATTAGTCGACTAGCCAGTTGTCGACATCATCTTGACCATATTCATGGATGTTGTAAAACTTCTTCAAAGACAACTCTTTAAAACTATCAACATGTTCAACGAAGGCTTGCTTAGTCAAGGGCAAGGAGTTGACGATTAAGTTGGGGTCTTGGAAGTCGTTGGTCCTTCCGGCTAAGTTTATTCTGGCCATCTTTGTGAACAATTTTTCTTTTTTTGATATGGCTTGTTCACATGACTGGACAATGAGATGCAGGTTCTTCACTTTTTCTTTCCAGCATGCTTTTAATAGACCAATCCAGTTTTTGGATGGGATATCTTATTCTCTTCTTTTCGTTTATGTCATGTTGTTGACAATGGTGCCAAAAGGAAGGACCATGTTTAAATAGAAATGTTCTTCATCTTTTAACTCTGCCTACAAATGTTCTAGCAACATATGTTTTGGCATGGCTATTTCAAAAGGATTGGCAAGCAATGGCATAGGAATCAAAGCTTCTTCCAATTCCTTGACTCTATCCTTCAGTCTTTCATTCTAGGCTTTAATGCCTCCAATGAAATCATCAAGAGAATCTCCGGTCACTATGTGAAGTTGACAAATTTGGGATGGCCGCATATTGGCAAGGTTAACCTCTGAACGAGATTTTCCTTTCTTATTTTTTACATCTTTTTTTTCAATAATTATTTTTTTGGATTGGTTGTCAAAAACATCGCTCTGGAACATGAAGGATTCATCTTCGTCGAAATGTTCGGTATCATATATGTCAATTGGATGACTATACTGGATCGTGTCTATGGGTTGATCAAGGTAGCGGAATATGCTATCCATATCAAGTTCAAGTTCCATGTTCTCACACTGAATCTCGAGCTCTTTTGCATGTCCCACAATTTTTTTTCTCTTCTTGTCCACTGGAATCTTGTGAGAAGTATCAATTTTAGGGTGAGGAGGGTCGTTATCTCCTCCGTTTGAAGAAATCTGAGTTGCTTTGTTGCTGTGGTGGGTCGTTGGAGCGATGCTCTGGGATGTTGTACTTTTGGGAGTGTTATTCGTCGATTGAACACTCTTCTCACCGGGGTCTTTTCCCTGTTGCTTGTTCAATTCAATGGTGCTTTAGAGTGTGTCTAGGTCGTCGGCATCAAAAGTATGAGTGTTGTCTCTAGTGTCTCTATTTTTGGTCGGGTGTTTTTTGAAAAACAAATTGCCCAAGCCAAGTGTTTGTAAATGTTGTAAAAAAAATTTGTTGGGGTCGAACCCTGTTAGGGTTTCAACATATCTTAGGTTTAGGTTGCTAAAATGGGCTACAGATTCTTCAATTTTTTTGACATTCCTCAACACGAAGTCACCGACTTTCCAAGGCAGAGGGATGAACTGTTTTTTCTTCTTCTCTTGGAATAGATGCAACCAATAGTTTTATTTCCTTTCTACTTATGTGACAAACATTATGTCTGTAATGTGACATGGAAGGAGAGAAGTTTTTTCCTTGGAGCCAAAAATCCTTATCACAATATAATTATCCAGATATTCAATTGCTCCCTTCCTGTCCAAAAACTGGTTTCCTGGTCAGATATCCGAGGAGCATCTTCTCCCAACAACACAACTTTGAAAACAGACACAAAGCCATTAAAAACCTCATAAAAACAATGGGAGGCCTTGTGCTTCCACAAGGCCTAGTACCAGAACGTTACTGGGTCGAATTCCCAGTTGACGTTTTTGGACAAAGACAGTTCTGGAAACTGGCAGTAATGTGCTATAGCAAAAACTAAGTAGGATGATATAAAAAATATCTTCTCCTTTTTTAAGCTTGACAATTAAGAACTAATTTCATGGGAAATTGGCTTGCCCCAATAAAAAATGGCTTGTTCCTTGACTGTGAAATACAAAATATAAAGAGCCATCCGGGAAACAGTTGTTGTAGAGCCTTATCCCGTTATTCTTGTAAACAACCAGGCAATTTCTCGGTTTGGATTTCTAAATGAACTAACCTAGAAGCTTGTGATATCTTCTGGAACTATCATTGGGTCTTCCAAGAACTAGGGCAAGAGGTCCAACCCGTTATTATG
This sequence comes from Picea mariana, assembly GCA_032191745.1. NCBI lineage: Eukaryota > Viridiplantae > Streptophyta > Pinopsida > Pinales > Pinaceae > Picea > Picea mariana. Next base: position 69,895 of record JASDQU010371488.1, on the reverse strand, counting down.
CTTTCATAGGAATTGCTTGGAATCTTCTCCTTTGAATGCCAATGTTGGTTATGAAAATCTTAACATATGGTAGAATACCTAAGGCGACAAAGAAATAGAATATTGGTCCCGCAGTGGAATAATTATTTGGGATGGGATAAATTTATCGACGCACCAAGAGACCAGCTCCTTACAGTAAAAAAAATCAGGGACACATCCTGCACAATCAGTCCCAAAGGTCCAAATTACTTTGTTCTGGGTAGCAAGAGATGAGTAATAAGAATATGCCTTGGACCACTGGCAGTCCTAGTGCTTGCGCCTGAAGTTTTTCAATGTATATCCACAGAACTGTTGTCGAGATGAGGCCATAGGTTTACGAGAACGTTCGTTTGTTGCAAATGATGATTGAAATGAATAGTTGGAGGCGATAATATTAGTCTCTGCAAATGTTGGTTCAATGCTAATCAATGGTAAATCTCCTCGATCCTTTCGTTGATTAATGACAATCTCTATGGGTGTTGTATGGTGAATTTTTAGCAGTAAAGATTATTTATTGCATATTTAGAAGTGCGAAGGTGGCGGGTACAACGAAGATCAATTAAGGGTTGGAGGTTTCGTGAGCATGCCAACTCGACGAGGTGCGAGCGACATTTCACGATTTTTAAATTAACACTCAAAAGGAATAATATAACGCTCCACAAATATTGGTTTAATGCGTATTAATAGGAGATATCCTCGAGCCTTTCGCCCATCAGTGGAAATCTATATGGTTCCTGAATGATGAGATGTTAGAATTAAATGTCACTAATTGCGTATTTAGAAACAAGATATATATATAAACAATTTTTTATTATAAACAAGTGAAAAGGTCACGGAGATGGGGAAGAACAAGGAACGAATGGCAAGGTCTGAAAAACGGTTGCACGAGATTCAAAATAGGGTTACGGGGATACTCAGGAGAGGTGATTGTCCGACGGTCAAATTTTTTGTATCAGAATTTTTGACTGCAATACGTGTAAAACAAAAGAGAGTATGATGGGGCAGTTTAGCGACAGTTTTGTATATTGGAGGAATTTCGAGAAAGTGGTTGAGTATGGAATAGGGAAACGGTGGGTCAGACTCATTTTCATAATCGAGGATTGAATATTTCATGGATGGACCAACCTGACGATGTGCAAATGACATTCCATGATGTTTGAAATAAACACTCGGAAGGGATAACACAACCATCCATAAATTTTGGTTTTATGTGTGTTAATGGGAGATCTCCTCAAATATTGGTTTAGCATTAACGCTTGCTAAGTGCATACTTAGAAATAACACTGTATATATAATTGCCAATTGGTAATTTCAAAGGGTGCGGGCACAAGAAACAGTTATTAGGAATTGGATATTTCTTGAAGTCGCCAACCCGACGATCCACCAAAGAAATTCGAAGAAATGGCCAAGTATGGAAATCAGACGGAGGGGGTTCTAAATGGGGTGACAATAGTTCCATAGGAGACGTTTAGACCCGACGGTCAAATTGTATGTGTCGGAAGTTTTCAATGCAAAATTTGTACCACCGAAGAGGGCGTGACATGTAGACTGTTATACAGAAGATAGTGTGATGTGAGTCTGGTTGTAAATTTGTATATCGCGGAAGTCAAGGTACTATTTGTAGGTCACGGAACAATAGAAGTGAAATCTAGAGCCTGCCTACCTGGGAATCTGCGATCGGAGAAGTGACTGGACACGGAATAGGGAAGCGGGAGGTCGGAGTCACGATATAAAAGAACAAGTGCAAATGTGAACCCGCAAGTCCACCAACCCACATAGCTAGACATTTTTGAAAAAATGACTAAGTGATGAGAAAGATAAAGTACAGGGAAAAGAGAAACGGGAATTTTGTTAAGTATAAAAGACAGATGTCGATCTTTTCTGCATGTTCGTGGAGAAGTTATATATTGATTCCATATACTTGGAAAGAAGTGTGAAGGTGGCGAGCATAGAAAATAGCGACTAGGAAATGGAAATTGTCTAAACAGGCCAACCCGATGATCCACGAAAGAGATTGCAAGAAATGGTCGTGGAAAGCAGACGGGCGGGCTTCAAAATAGGTTGACAAGGGTTCTCGAGGAGACATGAGGCCCTGAAGGTCAAATTGTATTGATCAAAACTTTTGAGTGCATATTGTATAAGATGGAAAAGGGGATGATGCAAGGATCCAGAAGGAAATTTGTATATCGCGGAAGTTGGGGGGCTATTTACAGGTCAAGGAACACTGGAAATGCACTTCGCCTATTTGGGAATCCGCAATTACAGTCCTCGAAACTTTTGTGTGCAAATTTTGTATCACAGAACATGGTTTGTTGTGGGAGTGCAGAAGTAAATTTGTATATTGCGAAGTTCTAGGTGTTGTTTGCAGGCAACGAAACATTGGAAGTGCAATATAGAGGTCGCCTATCCGGGAATCCATGATCTGAGAACTTCCTACACATCGAGTGGGTGATGGTTTCTCTGAGTTGTGATATAAAAGCACGAGCGCAAATGTGAACCCATTAGTCGGCCAACACATGGATTGAGACATTTTCGGAAAAACGACTAAGTAACAAGAAAGAGAGTAGAGGGAAAAAAGAAACGCGGATTTGATCAAGTATAGAAGAGAGAAAAGAAGGTCCAATATATTCAAATCTGCAATAGATATTCCATTTCTTGGCAAGATCTTTTATGTATGTTGCTAGAGAATTTGTATACATATTTCATATACTTGGAAAGAAATATGAAGGTAGCAGGCACAAGAAAGAGCAACTAGAAATTTGAAATTTCCTGAACCTGCGAACTCGACGATCCACGAAAGAGATGTCAAGAAATGGTCAAGTATGGAAAGTGATCAGACAAGCCTCAAAATAGGGTGACGGGTTCCTGAATAGACGTAAGGCCAGACTGTCAAATTGTATATATCGGAACATTTGAGTGCAAAATGCGTAACACAGAAGAGGGGATGATGTGGGAGTCCAGAAGTAAATTTGCATATCACAGAAGCTGGAGTGTTGTTTGCAGGTCACAAAACAATTGAAAGTGCAATTTAGACAAAGTGGAAGTGCTTAGTCGAACCGCGTGAATTTGCTAACTTCCGCAACAAGATATTTTCGAAAAAAACGACTAAATAACCAGAAACAGAAACTACAGAGGATAAAAGAGTGGGAAAATAGAAAGGCAAGGCTAATTTTCGTAAGAGGGAATTGGTTTCAAACAAGCCCCATTGTTGCAAAACCATTATTTTCTAGTAATTATCAACAGATGATTTCTTGAAGATTAGATACATTTTTCCATGACTGTAACATATTAACTTAAGTATTAACTTCTTGCATTATGGGTTGTTATCAGTAAAGCTTAATAATTGCATGCCTAGAAACAAGAATGATGATCTTGATGCAATATTGTGATTTGGTATCGCTATGTTCTATTTGCATCACGAATAGAATTGAACGTTGGTTTGAAAACTGTCTGAAATTCATTTTTTTGTTTCCATAATAGCCTGATGGAACGACATAGTGCATTTCCATATAATTCTTAAATGTTCCATTTTAGAACAAATTACGTAAACGAATACAATATCGAATAACTACGAGACTATTGAACCATGCCGATGAGAAGAGGTGTTAAATCCATAAAAGAATGAGCAAACAAGACTCCCAAGGAATTTTTTTTAATAGTAAATCAATTAAAATAAAAAAATATTGAGCACTGTATATCTATGCTTAGAAATTGGACCGAGTTCTTTGGGCCAAAACACTGAACATATTTTCCATAGACACGGGCACATGATCTGCAACATGCAGGAGCCATCGAGATCCTATTCAACATGCATAGAAAACTGATTACCATGCTTCTTCTTTTTTCAGGAAATCCTTGTAGCCTTCTCCTCGATGGATCAGTGTCTGGTGCCCCGATCTCAATATTTTGCAGAAGACTTGAGCCGACAAAGAAACAGAAAAGTGGGTCTGTAGGGGGGTAAATCCTTGGTTTGAAGAAGATGAACAAAAGACATGTGGTAAAATTCATAGTTCTCACAAGCTTCTCGTGAGGAACAAGATGAAAAAACGTTGCAGGGCAAATGGAATAGCCCGAAACTGAAAGTTAGGACACACCAAGAAACCAGTTCCTCACATTTGAAAACTTCAGGGACACAGGTTTCACGTGCAATTGTAGAGGCCCAAATTAGTCCATTCTGGGCGGAAGGAGATGACTAGTAGGAATATGCCTTGCACCAGTGGCAATTCTAGTTCTCATTCCCTAAGATGTTAATTGCATATCCAGAGAACAGAGTAGTGGTCCCGCAATTGAATAGTTTTTTGGCTTGAAACATATCTCTAGGAGCATCAACAAATCATTTCCTTATAGTGAAAGACTTCCACCCAAAACAAACTAATCTGGACCTCTAGAATTCCTACTTTTGGGCTGCAAAGCGGCTATTGCGTTCAACGTCGGTTTCTTTTCTGTAACCCATTCTTTTGGTGTTGTGAGGACTGCCATCACCAAGTTGGGAAGTGTCGCCCATTATAGTTGATTTTAATTTGGGCATAGTAGTGGGACCAGTCTCTTCATTGCCATCATCCATTGTTGTATCATCGTCCATCAGATCACCTTCTTCCGGCTCAAAATCCATCGCATCAACATCTGCGCCAGGTATCAATGTAAGTCAGAAAGTTGTCTGAGTAGGCAGGGTTGCATTGGAATTGTTTGGCTTGAAATATATCTCTCGGTGCACCAAGGGACAATCTCCTTTTTTTCTCCTGGGCGGAGGGAGATGAGTAGTAAGAATATGCCCTAGAATATTGGTACCTCTGGCCACCATGTCCGAAGGTGTTTACTATATCTGGATAGAAATGCTCATAAGTTAACTAAAATTTCCATTTGCTCCATATGATGTTTGAAATGAAAATTGAGGAGGGATAATATAACCATCCGCAAATCTTGGTTTAATGCGCATCAATGGAATATCTCCTTGAGCCTTTCGTTGATCAATGACAATCTCCAGGGTTCATGTGTAATGAGTTGTTACCATTAAAGATTACTAATTGCATATTTAGAAAAAAGTGCGAAGGTGGTGGTGATGGCGAAGAACGATTAAGAATAAAATCTTTTGTAAAGGCGCCAACCGGCCCACACATGAAATATTACATCATGTTTGAAATGAATACTTGAAAAGGATAACATTCTTCTCCGCAAATCTTGGTTTAATTCGTATTAATGAAAAATATTCTCCAGCCTTTCGGACATTAATGACAATCTTAATGGTTCTTGCACGATGAAATACTAGCATTAAATATTTAATTACATATCTAGAAAGTACGAAGGTAGCAGGGATGGTGAAGAGAGAGCAAGCATTGAAAATTTTGTCGTCCCGCCAATCCGCAAAATAGATTTCAATAAATGCATGAGTATGGAAAGAGGTCAGGCAGGTTTCAAAAATAGGGCCACAAGATATACCCAGGAGACGTGAGGGGCCGATGGTCAAATTGCACATCACAATGACAGATTTCGACCATCAATTTGTATCGCGGAATTTCAAGTTCTCTTTGTACATATCGGAATAGTGGAAGCACAATGTTGGGCAAGCCTAGCCAAGAATCGACGATGGTAATAGTGGCCAAGTATGTAATGAACAAGCGGTTGTTCGAACTCGTGATATAAAATCATTAGACATAGTTGGAATAGGAAATATTGATGGTCTTGAAAACAGGCCCACAAGATTTACCCAGGAGACATGAGGGGCCAATGGTCAAATTGTATCTACCCCAACTGTTGCGAGGGTCAATTTGTATACTACAAAACTTCGGGTGTTGTTTGTAAAAGCAGGAGACATTTAGAAAAAGGACCAAGTAAATAGAAATTGAAATCAAAAGAGATAAAGGGGAATTTGTTTGCTAATTTGTAGATCGTGGAAGTCTGGGTGATGTTTGTAGGCGGCAAAACAATGGAAGCGCAATGTTGAACTCATCTATATGGGAACCCGCGATTCAAAAATTTTGTTCAATATGAAATGGGGAATCGGTCGGTCGGGTTGGTGATATAAAAGTAACAGGAGAAATCTGAAGACGTGAATCGTCAACTCCTGCAGCTAGAAATTTTCTGAAAAACGAGTAAGTAACCAGAAAGGGAAAGCAGAGGGAAAAAAGAAAGGGGATGGAAATTTTCAGAAGAGGGAATTGGTATAAGAAAGGCCCATTGATGAAAATTGGTATAAGAAAGTGAGGCATGGTTATAGTTTCTAGGATCCACAAGATATACCCAAGAGACGTAAGGGGTCGATGGTCAAAATGCACGTCACAATGACAGATTCTGGCCATCAATTTGTATATCGTGGAATTTCAAGTGCTCTTTGCGTGTAGCAGAATAGTGGAAGTGCAATGTTGAGCAAGCCTGGCCAGGAACCGACGATGGTAATAGTGGCCAAGTATGCAATCGACAAGCAAATGGTCAGACTCTTGATATAAAAGCATTAGACATAGTCAAAACAAGAAATATTAACGAGCTTGAAAATGGGCCCACAAGCTTTACTCAGGAGACATGAGGGGTCGATGGTCAAAATGTATCTACCCCAACTGTTGAATGGAAATTGTGTAACACACAACATGAGACATTGACATATTTCGAGGGTCAATTTATATATTGCGGAACTTCGGGTGTTGTAAATAAAATCAAGAGACATTCGGAAAAGGGACATCCGGAAAAATGACCAAGTAAATAGAAATTGAAAGCAAAAGAGATAAATGAGAATTTGTTTGCCAATTTGTAGATCGTGGAAGTTCGGGTGTTGTTTGTAGGCGGTGGAACAATGGAAACGCAATGTTGAACCCATCTATCCAGGAACCTACGATTCAAAAATTTTGTTCAATATGAAACAGGGAATCGGTCGGTTGGGTTGGTGATATAAAAGTAATAGGGGAAATATGAACACGTGAATCCTCCAACACCCACATCTAGACATTTTTCGAAAAACAAGTAAGTAACCAGAAAGGGAAAGAAGAGGGAAAAAAGAAAGGGGATGGAAATTTCCAGAAGCTGGAATTGGTATAAGAAAGGCCCATTGATGGAAATTGGTATAAGAAAGCGAGGCATGGTTATAGTTTCCAGTATCTGTTTGTATAAAAGAAGCGTCGAAAAGCTACAAGAAAATCAATTTTGGGTTGTTTTAAGTAAATTTATTGTACTGTTAGCTTAACCACGAGTAGAACAACGACGAATTTGAATTTTAGTGTCCTCTCGTTGATATGATAGTTCCATTGACGAATATTGTTTTATTTCAAATTATTCCAGGAGATGAATTTTTCTAAGTTCATCGATCAAGGAAAAGTGCTAAAAACAACATAAAGGGGAATTTGTTTTCTAATTTGTAGATCGTGGAATTAAGGGTGTTGTCTGCAGGCAGTGGAACAATGCAAATGCAATGTTGAACCCGCCTATCCGTGAACCCATGATCAAAAAAAATTGTTCACTATGAAACAGGGAAACAATTGGTCGGGCCGGTGATATAAAAGTAAGTGGAAATTTGAAGAGGTGAATCCGCCAACTCCCGCACCTAGAAATTTTCCGAAAAACAACATAGTTACCAACTTAATGAGAACTGTGACCTCAAAATGAGAACTCTGGCCCAAAAAACCCATATTTTTGCATAAAAAAAATCAAAATCAACCACCAAATCAAAAAGTGGTGCTACTGGTAGCACCATTTTTTTAAACGGGGTCAAAATTACAACATTTTTCAAACATTGCCTTCAAAACTTAGACAGTAGCTCAGAAAAACCTTAAAATTAGCACCTAAAAACAAAAAAGATGTTTTTGATTTTTATTTTTTTTCAAAACATTAAATTTTGAGATCATTTGAAATCGTATTTTTATCACTTGGTACCATTAAAACCAAAACCTCAAAATCAACCATCAAATTGAAAAGTACTTCTACCGGTAGCACCCATTCTAAAATTGGGGTATTAAAATGACACATTTT
>JASDQU010371488.1:43138-61824 GCA_032191745.1 Picea mariana | reverse complement strand
TATTACCTTGTGCTTTGCGTGATAATAACATTTAAAAAGTAAACATTTAAGGGTTTCTTTTATGATTTTGTTTATAGTAATGATGAGTTATTTCACCACATTATAAAAATGTGTCATTTTAATACCCCAATTTTAGAATGGGTGCTACCAGTAGCAGTACTTTTCAATTTGATGGTTGATTTTGAGGTTTTGGTTTTAATGGTACCAAGTGATCAAAATACGATTTCAAATGTTCTCAAAATTTAACGTTTTGAAAAGAAAAAACAAATCAAAAACATCTTTTTTGTTTTTAGGTGCTCATTTTAAGGTTTTTCTGAGCTATTGTCTAAGTTTTGAAGGTCATGTTTTGTTGTAATTTTGACCCCGTTTTAAAAATTGGTGCTACCGGTAGCACCACTTTTTGATTTGGGGGTTGATTTTGATGTTTTTAATGCAAAAATTTGGGTTTTTTGGGCCAGAGTTCTCGTTTTGAGGTCACATTTCTCATTAAGTTGGTAACTATGTTGGAACCATGGATGGTATTCTGGGCAGAGTACATGGGAAGGTTGTCGAGGGGGAAACATCGGGACCATTATGATGTTGGGTTTACTAGTTGGTGGTGACGCTAGATCATGAGCATAGAGGATTTTATGTATGCAGGAACGGATTTTCGGCAAGACCCAGAGTTTCCATTGCCCCTAGGAGAGGCATGGGGCCCCCAGGAAAATGTGTTTTTTGGAATTTTGTCATATTTATTTTTTTAGGGGGGAGATATTTTAGTATATTAATTTTTTTTTTGTTGGGTGCATACTGACACAATATTATACTTTGCAGATGTAGGATCGGAACGTCCAGAGGGGTGGGGCCTAGATCATCGGTGTAGTAGCAACAAGGATTCGTCATGAGGGGAGGGAGGTGGAAGCAGTGAGTAACTGCGACGTGTCCGGAGAAATTTGAAGGGGATTACTATGGGATTCCCTATGATACCATAGCATGATGTGCCCCCACACATGAGATGACATGTGAGGGGAGTTTCAGGCCCTATCCGCCGACTTCTCTGGAAGGTCATTCGAACTGTGTTGTCTTACCATGAACATCAGGATTGAGTGGCTTAGGATACCCCATTTTTGTATTAGACATTTATATTAGTTGGTCGACATGTACAAGTATCAAGAGGCCAGTAGAGCCTCAATTTTTGCTTATGCACCTCATTTTTGGTAGGATGTAATTCACACTTTGCGATTATATATACAAATGTTTTATTTTGACTGCTACTTATGGATGTCTAATGATGTGACTATGTACCCATGTGTTATGTACATGTATGATTAATGTTTTGATTTAATGAGACAAATTCCAATATAACGCATAATTAGCTAACGATTCATCCAACATATTATATCTTCTTAAAATGTGGTAATACTCAATGTGCTCAAAATAATGTTTAAGAAGACAAACCCTCAAATATTTATGCAAAAGTATGGGATACTTGATACTATATGTTATATATAACACATACGTTATGGTCACAAATCTGTTATGGGAAAAATTCTCATAGGGATCTCACTGAATGGATCTGTAAGATCTCCCTAGGATAAGCCTAGATATCCTAGACATGAGGGGGTATACTTCTAAAAGGTTTCCTAGATCTAGATTCAAATATATGGATTCAATATAATCATATAGAAAGGATAAGATCTACATACCTTTCAAGAGGTGGTCCTTCATATCTCCTGGTTGTTTTAGTCCTAGAGTTCTAGCTCCAATCTTGACAACCTACTTCATGTATACAAAAGACACAAAAAAACTTCTTTACTTTCCTATTTATGATTAGAATCCTAGATCTAATTAGTTTTCAATCAGATCTATAACAATATGAATCGTATCTAAACACTTTTTATTAAACTGCAAACAATTGTAGGGGAAAACCAAATGATCTACTAATTATAAATGGAAACTTACATCACAATTGTGTACCTTAAGTGTTGATGTAGGCTCCTTCAATATCCTTACTTCTTGCTTCTCCTTATAGCTCCTTGGTCATGGTAGGCTCCAATGACTTCTTATTGTTTGTTTCTATAGTTTAGCAGCATAACCTTGCTAACGCATTTTTCCTACTCTTGTCCAAGTCTTGTCTTTGTTATATATCTCTTGGAGGAGGCTGAGGAGAGGTTATAGATATTCTAGAGGCCACTAGAAACTTGAATCATGTGAGTTCCTAGGTTATTGCCACTAATATCCAACTCATCTCTCTCCCCTCTCCTCATAACTCCTCTTTTCTAGAAGTTTTATAGTGCCTCGCTTGTTGAGCCACTGTTGTCTAGAGAGCCCTCGCTTTTTGCATGCTAGGTGTCATGCGAGGCCCTCAAAAAATGCTATGGAAAGGGTCAAACCTTAGGAAAAATTTTCATTGAGGATTCTATCCACTAATGGCTTCCTCTCTGAGTTGTACAGTGGACATCAAGTCTATAACAAACTTATAGTTAGCAAGGGAGGAAAGGGTAGTAGAAACCATAGAAATGGAAGAAGTGCCCAAAGTCAGAGTCAACCAACATCGCCTAGGGGAGGTACTACACAAAGAAACATGATAGAGGTAGACAACACCCTCCGACTACCTGAGTTCCAAGGAGTTGGTCCAGAGGACCGAGAACAACATATATTTGTCTGCGAGACAATTTGGGCTACAAAGAATTTCCAGGATTAGTTCATAAATATTGCGCAGTTGGAAACAACATTTAGAGGCCATGCATTAGTCTAGTACATAAAACTATAGAGTACCATGCCTACATTACAAGCCAAGACTCTGGCTGAAATAAGACAAGAATTGTTGAAAGAGTTCAAGAAGCCAAGTCTGATTCATAGTACATTACAGAGTTGACAGAAATTAAACAGGTGCAGACTAAATAAGTCTAGGATTATGACTAATGTTTTAAGGATCTGATGGGTAGACTGACATTCCAGATCCCTGATCAACAACATCAAGAATGGTTTATTGCAGGAATTCTAACATGCATTCGTAGGTCATCGATTCAACAAAAGGTTGTGTCGCATCCTAAAGATTTGGAGATTGTAATGAAATTGGAAGCATCCCTTGTAGGAGATAGTGGAGATATGGAGCAAGTCCAGACGTAGTTAGCTGCCTTGAAATTTTAACTGGAAAAACTTACAAAAGGGAAGGAATGACGGGAAAAATTATGGTGTACTAAGTGTAGGACTGAAGGCCACCATAAGGATGAATACCCAAGTTTCATGCAGTGTTTGGAGACTGGAGCACCGAATCCATTACCAGGAGGAGGATATTGTGAAATCTATAAGAACTAGGGACATCATTCAACTTAGTGTCCATTACTACAGAAATATTAAAGTACACCAAGGAACTTATTTTGAAACTTTTACAAGTCCGTCGTACATGAAGAGAAGGATGTTCACGCATTATATTTAATGAGGGAGTGCACATCAAACATGTATAGGATTCAAGAGGAGAATGTTGCGATAGAGGATAAAAAGAGGATATTTTGGCAGAGGTCGAGAAAAAGGAAATTTTGGCAGAGGGGGTATAGGACCCATAATATGTTACAATTGTAATCAACCAAGACACTTAGCTCGTGACTGCCCGAACCCCTGCACAACTTGCACATACTGTAGAGAATTGGACCATGTGACAAAAGATTGTCCTAAACTATTTGTGAAATGGAAGGAAAGAAGGAATCAGAACCAAAACCCAAATCAAAATGTACAGAAAATATCAGTCAAAAAATGCAATGAAGGACCTAGAATAGAAGTTGCTACGTGCAGAGGAACTAGAACAGGGAATGATGTGATATATGGAAGGAAGTAGGCTAAGAAATGGGTAAGGAAATCCGTAGGACCTATGTCAACATTCGAACCTCAGTAAGAAAAGGAGACATATCATAGGGAAAGAAAAGGAATACTAGGACCGGATTGGGTAGCCTCAACATCATCTGTGCCTTATGTTTTTTATCGCATTATGCCAGAAAAGCCACTTGGGAAGGTAAGTGCTCTAAGATAATTTCTCATAATTTGTTTAATGAAATATGAAACTGCATTGAATGAATTATATGAATTGATTGATCATTGTGTGCAAGGAAGGGAAACTCTTATCGCACAGAGGGTAGTGAATCAGGCACTGCACAAAAGAGGACCAACGAAGAATCCAGACTAAGTGTGTAGATTGGGGAATATGATGTGGATAACATTATTTTAGAATTAGGATCTGATGTGAATGTATTACCAAAGAAGATGTGGGAGATGATGGGGAAATCCAATTTAATTTGGTCTCATGTTCAGTTAACGTTGGAAAACCAACAAAATATAGTACCAATTGGTCGATTGACAGGAGTACATGTGAATATAGATGGAATGCACAATGTATTAGACTTTAAAGTCATTGAGATCCTGTATGATATTCAACCATATCCAAAACTGATGGGACTTGAATGGGAATTTGATGATCATGCAATCATAAATCTGAAGAGGAGGGAAATAATTTTTGAGGTAGGAGGCTTGAATTTTGATGCACCATTGGACCCAACAAAAGGAAAAAGGTACATAGAACCAGCAAGAGGGAACGAAATTGAAAACATATATAATATGATTGTGTGGATGGACGATTATGTTAACCCCAATGTGGATGGTACGATAAGTTGGAGAAGTATTAGCTCGTGTGAGTTATACTCAGAGGAAGATATAGAACACTAGCATCAAAGGATGCATGAAGTATCAACTAGACGATGTGCATGCCTAACTCAATCATTGCATTAGACTGGAATGGAGCTATGTAATCCACCCAAGTATGATGGATTGACTGATATCAATTTGTTTGTAAAGGCATTTGAGTTGTAGGTACCCGAAAAATAAAGGTTGTTAGCAGTATATGTTTTCCTAAAAGATACTCCAGCTAGATGGTGGGATGCACACAAAGAGGGAATGGAATATTGGTTGCAGTGTAGAATATTGATGCAAGTAATATTTAGTATCAAGGTGGAGAATGATGCACATAAGTATACAGGGAAAAGTGATCATGCAAGTCACATTGAGTAGTGTGGGACCATATGTTGTTCAATACTAAAGAATGAATGGACGCATAGGTTTATACATACACTAGATACAATTCTGAAGAACCGATACTTGGAGATGGAAACGTGCAGAGAAACAACAAACTGGGATAAGTTGACTCAAAGGTTCAAAGTAACATTTAATTTTGAACATTAATGGATGCAACATTACAAGTTATTCAAACTAAGATATTCTCAAAATAAGGTCCAGTGGAGGTGGTCCCATTATGCAGTGCGCTCAGAGCTTCTATGACTATCCATGAAGTACTAGAGTGTTACAATGTTTCTAAAGAAGAACATGTTGAGGAATATCCAAGGAATGTGAAAATACCTAAAAACAAGGGAGAACGTGCAATAGAATGGACACAAATTGAATTTGTTTCATACACACATCCAATAAAGACATGGAAGGTAAACATTGGTTCGAAAGAAAACCCAAAATTTGCATGGATAGGTGATTATTGGAATGATGAAACTATGGAGAAGATTGCATATTTATTGTGCGAATATCAATATCTATTCCCAACAAAATTCTCAGAGATGAAGGGGATAGTTGGGGAATTAGGTGATATGAATATCCTGTTGAAACTTGATGCTAAGCCAGTGCGACAGAGGTTCTATCAGTTGAATCCAAAATATAAAGAGAAAGTAAAAACAAAAATAGACAAAATGCTAGTAGCAGGGATCATTGAACCAGTGGTGGAAATAAAGTGGATAAGTCCAATGGTAGTGCAAGCTAAGAAAACAAAAGGAATCAATATTTGAGTGGATCTAAGGAAGATGAATGATGCATGTTTACATGATCCATTTCCAACATCTTTCACTGATGAGGTACTAGAAAATGTAGGAGGGTAAGAGGCCTATTCTTTCACAAATGGATTCTCAGGGTACCATCAGATAAAGATTGTGCAAGAAGATAGGTACAAGACTACTTTTGTGATAGAGTGGGGAAGTTATCAGTACACAGTGATTCCTTTTGGACTGAAGAATGCACCTGCAATTTTTTCAAGGGTTGTTGTTGCAACCTTTAAGGCATTTATTCAAAAGTTCCTTGAAGTGTATTTAGAGGATTGGACTGTATTTATCTTATTGAGAAATAACATAGAAGTACTCAAGTTAATGTTGGATAGATGTCGACAATGTCATATTTCGTTGAATTTAAAGAAATGTATTTTTTGCATGCCTTTTGGAATTTTTTTGGGCCATGTAGTATGAAAGCATGGCTTATTGGTGGATCCTACCAAGATCACAGTGATTATGGAATTACAACCACCTACATCAGTCAGAAAATTAAGGGAAACTCTGGGTCACATAGGATATTGCAAGAAATTCTTCAAGGGTTATACGCATATTACAAAAATTATGGAGAATTTGTTGAAGAAGGAAACTAAGTTCCAGTGGAATGAAGAGTGTCAGAGGAGTTTGGATACCCTGAAACAAAAACTGGTGACCGTGTCGATTCTGATCTTTCTAGATTGGAACAAGGAGTTCCATGTTCATGTATATGTATCGTCCATAGATTTGGGCACAGTACTATCTCAACCAAGGGAAGGAGACATAGATCACCCAATTGTTTTTGCAAGTAGTAAGTTGTCCATGGCAGAGAAGAATTACACCACTACAGAATGAGAAGGGTTGGCAATGGTATATGCGTTGCATAAGTTACTATTTATTGGGTTCTCATTTTAAGATGTATAGAGACCATTATGAACTAAAATACTTAGTGAACGAGCTTGTGTTTGGGTGTAGAATATGCAGGTGGTTACTGATGTTCAGGAACATGATTTTGAGTTTGTTATGAAACCATCAAAATTGAATACAGGACCTGATCACTTATCGTGCATACTATCAAGGGAAGATGCAGAGAATCTAGATGATAGCTTGTCGGATTCACAATTATTTGCAGTTAAGATGGTGCATGAATACTTCGCAAACATCATGTAGTTTTTAAGTACAGGAATGCCTCCTTCAAACATGATAGTTGCGCAGAAGAAACAATTAGTTGTTAAAGCAACAGATTATCAGTTGATTGCAGGGAATTTATACAAGTTGGGTGTAGATGGAATATTGAGATGATGTGTGTTGGAACACGAAAGTTCGATGATACTCATAGAATCACACGAAGGGATTGCATAAGGACACTACGCAGGTAAAGAAACTGCGAAAAATATTTTATGCATAGGGTTCTGGTGGCCCACACTTCATAAATATGCTAAAGAATATTGTTAGGCATGTGATGTTTGTCAAAGAGTGGGAAATCCATTCAGGAGGGATGAGATGCCTTTACACCCACAGGTGACGTTGCAAGCATTTGATATATGGGAAATAGACTTTCTTGGACCAATCAACTCATCAGCAAGAAGATCAAGATCCAAGTACATAATCATTGTGATGGAGTATTTGACCATATGGGCAGAAGAAGCACCAGTCATAGACTGCACTGAAGAGACTATCGTGCAGTTTCTATTTGAGAATGTAGTCACGTGATTTGGGTGCCCATGCATTCTACTTATTGATCAAGGAACACACTTCCTAAATAAATAAAAATTATCATTTACTGAGGAGTTTCAAATTCATCATCAAAAGAGTACCACGTATCATCCTCAGGCCAATGGGACAATAGAATATTTTAATAAAATTCTGGAGAATTCTTTGACAAATATTTGCAACGTAGGGAGAGAAGATTGGGACTTAAGGGTTCTTGCAGCTTATGGGCCTACATGACTACAATAAAAACGTTGATAGGACAAACACCTTTTAGATTGGTCTATGGCCAAGAAACAGTGATGGCGATGGATTTTATTCTACCTATCATGCACGTTGCAGAAATTACTAATCTTTCAGATTCTGGCACAGTGGAGGAGATATTATCATAGTTAGTACAACTTGAGGAAGATCGGTTTGTCATCGGCTTCCACCAGCAAGTTAAGAAGGAAAGAGAGAAGGCATGGCATGATAGACACATTAAACAGAAAATTTTTCAAGTGGGGGACTTAGTATTAGTCTACGACAGTAAGTTTATGTAGCATTCATGGAAGTTTCAAATGCATTGGTTAGGACCCTATCTGATTCTGCATGTGACGGAGGTAGGTGCTGCGCAGTTGGAAACTTTTAATGGAGAAGCCCTAGGAGGCATGGTGAATAGGAGTCAGATGAAACTCTATAGAGACGAATGACCCTCTACACATTAATATGAACTGCGCAAGAACAGATGTATCATAGTAGTTTTACTATAGTAGGGAGGTAAAACACAACAAAATAAACAAAAAGGAGAAAAATGAAGAAAAAAATAAAAAGTTAGAAAATAAGAAAAAATACAAAGGTAAACAGGAAGAAGTATTGTGCAAAAAAATGGAGTATCGCACAAGATAACAGAAACAACTTAAAGTCATTTAAGTGCACACAAAATTCAATCATGGGATAGAACCGTTAAGGGCATTAAATCACGAAAATGACAGTTAAAAATCCATAAATGATGAAACATACTAGGAGATGCATAGTCAAAAATAGAAGGCGCCACCGAGGATCGGGACAGAATGGAAGATCGAAGGAAAAATCTGACGGAGGATTTGGAATTAATGACACAATAAGGAAAGTATTAATGGAAGATTCTGACCAGAATTGACACTTTCATTGGGCACGAAAGCAATGACATGGTTTTCGAACGAGTTAGAAGGTGCAAGACTAGTTGATAACAATACAAAAACTATTGGAGACCATGAAGATAGCACCAGAGAAAGTATCAGGTGAAGGATCATCCACGAGTCTAGTTGAGGAAGCACATACTACCAATCCATTCTTGTCCGAGTTAGCAGCTGGGTGCAGAGGGCTAGAAATCGAGACTGGCGCAGTCAAGTTCCCAATGCCAGAACTACAAGAATAGATGAAGACACTAAGTCACCTAAACATATTGGTGTCACGGATGCCTATATATATAATACAGAGATTGCAGGTAGGTATTATGCATGAGATAAGGCTCCATGTAGACTTAGCATGCAAAGAAGTGATCAAGGTGACAGAAAATAAGACTGAAACACAACAAAAGTATACAAATGCTCTGCAATAAAAGAGCAAAGTTGAAGAAACAATGGAAAGAGTGATGAAGGAGAAGACTGAGGTCAAGAAAAGGGCCAAGAAATCCTTAAAAGAGAAGGACGAAGCCGATCAAATGGCACAAAATACACAAGTGACTGCCTAAAATTTGTATAAGGAAATTCCCAAAGTACCATTAGTAGTAGAGGCCACCATGGAAGAAAAAGTCTTGAGAATCGGTGAAGTCATCAAAGGATTTCGCACAAGGATTGAAGACTTGCAATCACGTAGTACAGCAGGAACACCACCACAAGAAAGGAAAAGAAGAGAGAGAACAACAATGAAAGCAGTAGAAAATATGAAGAAACTGGAGGAGGAATGCACAAATCTCTGTGAGGAAAGTGCACAGATATGGACCAACTTAGTGGAACATTCATAAATGAAGGTCGTGGAAGCCAGACTAAGGGATGTGCAGGAAAAGGCATAGAAATATTCAGACAACATAAACACTCTCCCACCTATTGAACAAATGATGACCATTTTGGCACAAAGGAATTCATACAATGAAATAGAAAAGATAAGGGACCAATAGAAAATCCTCTAGTAGCAATTAGGACCACTGCAAGATGAAGCACTAAGGGTGATAAGAGAAATGGAAATTGCGTAGGGAAAAGTGAAACAAGTAGTTCATGACCCAGAAGAGAAGCTCATGTCTCTGATTGCGTAGGATGTAGAGGAAATTTTGGGAACATAAGAAAAAGTAACAAAGGATGTTGCGACAACAAAGGATACTTCCCAAAATTTCATAGAAGCATGGAGGAGTGCACAACAGGCCTGAGTGGCTCAGGAGGAGCCACAGGTGAGTCTTGGGGGGCTGTTGGATAGGCATTTTGGATTCAGTTTTTATGAAAATACTAAGTATGGAGGATATGCGCAGCATAAGAAGAAAGAAGAAAAGTAAGAAAAAGAGTGCACAGTAAAGTCACATTCAGGCCCAAGAGTACATAGTAGAGGCACAATCAGGAGTGCAATGCGCAGTAAGAACATACTTAGCAAAGAATGAAGGAGGATAATAAAGAAAAGAATAAAGCATGAAGATAAAGAAGTTGAAAAGGATGGATGGTAGTTTGGCATGACAAAAGCATAAATATGCACAAAAGGAGGAAGAACAATAGTCGGGAGTCAAAACGAAGCATGGAGACGTAAAAGTAGGAAAAGCAAGCTCGAACAACAAGTCAAAACGAGTTTTCATGAGTTAGACTAAGTTGTAATAGGATTTTTGGGATAAGCAAAGTAGGCTTTTGAGACCTAGAATTCATGTATAAATATGTAATGGGTTGGGAGAATATGGTTTTTGTTGAAATTCTCTATTCAGGTTATGTTCAGTAGTTGTTGATACCAACCAAAGAGGGTGAGAGAATAGACCGAGTATGAGCGAGGAAGTCTATGTCTGAGTGGAGAAAGAGAGATGGAGAGAGAGGTTTGCACTGTAAAGTGGCTAGGAAATATGGAGGAAGATATAGCATGATATCTCTATTGTAAGCGTAGTGCGCAAGCCTAAGACGATTACAAAAAGAGTAATAAAGAATCCAGTCGTTTTGGACATAGCCCAAAGTTGTGTGAACCACGTTAATTACTGTGTCTTCTTGTATTATATGTGATTGATCATGAATATTGTCTTTATGTATGTTAGACTAGATTTGACTACTATATGATCATTGTGCAATAGTTATGAATGTTACTATAAATGGTTTATGTTGCAATCTACAGTATAATGGTACTATATAACTAAATTCACTTAGTAACCAAGGAAGAAAAAATACAGGATAATGCACACATAAAAGATAAGTAAGAATGATTAAGATAAGAACCTCACATTCCCTCACTACTACAGAAACTTGGTTCTTGCATCCCTAATAGATTCCTCGGGTGAGACTTCACTTTCATGCAGGTGATGTCAAAAGGGTCGGTGTATGAAGGGTTTTTTTGGTTAAGATAACTTGAACCGAGGATCTTATAACCATGTGCCAACAACCCCTTCATTGCTCTTATTCCATCCGATGTCCCATTCATTTTTCAAGGTCTCTCTAGCATAGGTAATTGGGAATGTCACTACTGAGAACTCAAAGGAAATAATTGCTAGGGAAACTACTATGGAAACAACAATAATCACTTGTTGTTACAATGCAACTCACACCGGAGTTCACTCTTCAGGCCTGACAACTTAGATCTTTATTCTTTAGCTCCAAAACGCTCCAAAAATGTTCCAACATGCTCCAGAATTCGCCCATCCTTCTTGCTCCATATCCAATTCTCTTCTTCCATGTTCTCTACATATTGTTCATGCCAAAAAACATGCTTGTCCCAACCTCCTATTTTTCCCATACGAATTTCCTCTATTTTTCCAAGCCAGTAGACTGCTCACTCTACCCAATGTTGATTGTACTTCAGCCCCATACTCCCAATAACTATGGGATGTGACTTTTTACACCCAACCTCTTACATGAGTTAAATGATTGGGTTCTCATACACTCAAACGGAAAATAGAAGGTTGTCCCATGTTGGCCCTTGACCAAGTTTTGGAGAACCTTGGTGGAGAACCTTGGTCATGTTTGACCAGTTTTGGGACTTCAACAGGCTGGTCGAAGGTGGAGCGTAAGGCGAAGCGGAGATCACGGGATCTCGGCCCCTTATTAGGGAATTTTTGGGTTTAGGGTTTATGTAACAGGTATGGGATGTCGACCCATGGTTTTACCCATGCCTTGGCCCCTTTTGTAATGTATAAATAGAAATTTAGACGATTTAAGAAATACAACATTACGTCTAAGAGAGAAGTGGTGCTAAGTGCTATATTGTGCTAAGTGCAAGTGACTAGTTGGATCTATGTGGTTGAGTTAGCTTTGTGCATAATGTGTGCATGAGAACTTGTAGAGATAAGTCCAAGTGACTATAAAGAGGCTTTGTGTTGTAACCTAGCTCGGGGAAGGAGGGTCTGGCGAGGTGCGCGCAGATCTCCTATCCTATGCGGAGTGGGTTCTTGTGGCTCTATGCTTGTAGAAGATTGAAATAAGACAATAAATAAGAGAAGATTTGGTGGATGTAGCCCCACACTGAGGTGAACCATATATATCCTATGTTGTGGTTTATTTGTGCATTATATTTTTTATGTTATTGATGTGATGTATGCTTAGTGAAGTGATATATGTTAGATGCATCTGATATAGTATCTTAGTGCTTAGTAATGTGAATGAATGATAGATTTGATCTATTTCTATATGCTAAGTGCTTGGATGTATTATATCTTGTTGAATACTACGTTTCTTTGTAACTAGGGTTTCGACCTGCGGTGTGAATAAGGGTTAAATACTGATGAATGTTAATTGCTAAGTGCTTTGTTAAGTGTTGTAATCACAGATCTATATCCCAGCTAGGTTGTAGACACTTGAGTCCTACAACCACCCCTGCCTCTACCTCAGGTGAGACTTCATCTGCTTCACAGGTGTTGCTGAAAGGGTTTTGTTGGCACAGGGGCAGACCCAGGGTTCAACGCTACAACAATGCACCAACAAAACCCTAACTACCGGCCCTTTCAACAACACCTGCGAAGCAGATGAAGTCTCACCCAAGGTAGAGGCAGGGGTGGTTGTAGGACTCAAGTGTCTGCAACCTTAGCTCGGACACAGATCTGTGATTGTATTACTTAATAAAGAATTTAGCACCTTCAATTCCTTAACATGCAATCATTGTCTACTTCACTGAGAAAACAGAGCTTCGTAGTATTCAAAGTACTCTATTGTATATAATCACTTAGCATAAGTAAAATAGGTCAGATGTAACTGATCAAGCACTAAGAATATTCATGTACATTAGATATAACATTCTATACATCATTAGCACTGAGCATAAGGAAATCTATCTAATCATATCAAAGAACTAAGCAAAGAATACATAAACACATTCAGACAAGCACCAAGCAAGATAACACAATGTTTACGTGGTTCACCCCCCTCCTGGGGCTACATCCACCAACTCTTCTTCTTTATTTCCTTTAGTCAATCCTTTACACCACGGAGCCTCTAACCCTTACTCCGCACAAGACAAAAGATCTGTGCATCTCGCTAGATCCTTCTTCCTCATGTTACAGCACTAAGCCTTTCACAATCTTTCACAACTACTTGCACTCAGTTCTGCAAGTCTCTTACAATCATGCACAAAGCATCCAAAAACCCTACTTGCACTTAGCATACATTCATATCACTTAGATATAACACTTAGCCTTTCATTAGTCTCCCCTTCTCTTCCTAGCATAAACATTTATTTATATATACAAAATAGGCCTAAACATGGGTAAACCCATGGGCCGACATCCCTTTCCCGTTAAATATTCCCAAAAATCCTAAAAAGAGGCCCAAAAAGGGGTCGAGATTTCGTGATCTTCGCTTTGTCTTATGCTCCTCCTTCGACAGGTTGTCGAAGTCCTAAAATAGGTCAACATGACCAAGAAACTCCCAAAACTTGGTCAAGGGCCAACATGCCCTCAACACTCACCTGTGACTCATCCTGAGTCACTCTGGTCTGAGAAGTTCTGCCTCGAACGCCTCTAGCTTGGCCCGAGCTTCTTTGACTTCTTGCTTTGTTGTGGCGTCTTTCTCGGTGAACTCCTGGATCACTGCGTCATTCACCGATCCTTCCAAACATTGTTCTATTGTGAGGATGACATGGTATAGCTCTGCTCCATGGCTCTCGACCTCTGTAAACAGCAGACATGCCTTGTCTTGCATAGGTTTAAGTCATTGAGTGACTTCCATCACTTTTCTTTGAATCATATGAATTTGTTGTTGAGTTGTGTGTTGTTCATGAGACCTCTTCATTCTATCTACTATTGATAAGGCCTTCAGCTGTGCCTGTAGTGTATCCGCATGTTGTTTTACTTCCTGGAGCTGCGAATCCAACACCTGTAATTCT
Source organism: Picea mariana (assembly GCA_032191745.1). Classification (NCBI taxonomy): domain Eukaryota; kingdom Viridiplantae; phylum Streptophyta; class Pinopsida; order Pinales; family Pinaceae; genus Picea; species Picea mariana. The sequence continues at coordinate 47,773 of JASDQU010371488.1, read as the reverse complement.
GGATTCTCTGTAAGGTTTTCATATGTCTGGGCACTATGGTTACTTAGCTTCTTGCACTCCAAGGAAATAACTTTTAATCTTCCCACTGCACTATGAGCAGTTGCTTCTCGCTAATCTCTTATCTCTTGAGGGATTTTAGGTACAACGCGGAGCTCTAGTTCTGCGATGCGTTGTTGTAGCTTCAGGATTACCTCTTCCAGTTGTGCCACCTGCTGTGGAACTCGTTCTTCGGTCTGTACTTCGACGATTGTCAAAGAGCGAAGCGCTCTATTGACCCTTTCCTTAACTTCAAGTTGCTCAGTGAGCAACTGTTCCTTGCTTTGTTGTAGATCTACTCTCTCTTCATCCCACTTTTCTTGGAGGGCAAGTTTTTCTCGTTCTGCATTGTTGTGTTGTTCAAGCAGATCTCCCTGTGCTTGCACTAGAGCCTGGGTGGCTTGTGTTGTTTCTTCTTGATATCATCGAAGGTGAGCTTTGACTGTATCAAAAATCCAGTGTAATTGAGTGGGCTCATCACCTAGTTCTGGTGTTCCAACTATTAGGGGCGAAGTGGATACTGCGTAGATGGATTGTAGTGCCTGCTACACTTTTTGAAGCTCGTCCTTGATGCAACTAAACACCTCCTCCTGCTTGGCTTCCTGCTTCTCTACTATCTCCAGCGAAGCATCGTTCAGTGCAGCGACGATGAAGTCGAAGTCATCTGAGGTTAGGGTGGTCTCAAACTTGGTTCTAGTTTCTTTCATTTTCTTCCTTGAAGAAGGTTTCGGAGGGGAAACCTTCCTTTTCTTTCAGGGATCCTCCTCATCTCTTGGCGGTGTAACCTCACCTTCCTTTTGTTCTATTTTTGTTCCATCACCTCATTGCTCGGCTGAGATAGACGTGGTCTTTACAGATGCACTTTCTAAATCGTCGAACTCTTCAGTCTTCTTTATCTTGCTAGGTTTGGATGTATCCAACGCATTTTTGGGGTTGTTAACATCGTACATATCTGCGGGGTTCACTGGAACAAGGAGGTCCGCCGACCATTCCTTGGTAATCTCCTTCAAGTCATCCTCCATTAACTTGTAGTATGACTGTAGCTGTTGGTGATGCTCATCAGCGTGCGTGCTGTGATGTAGATGAAGTGGCGATCCACGCTGAATTTCCTCAATGGCCTAAATCTGTGAAGTGTGTTCGGGGTTATGCGAGGTGTGGCCTATATGGCTACCTTCAACTAGTTATAATACGTGTGGAATATGGCATTTGATTGCCACTGCTTGTTCATGTCATTGGAATACCACAACGTACTGAACTTCGCGGCCAGTGGTTCAAAGGGCTCGACATCTAGGAAGGTTGCACCTTTCGGCATCTCCAATGCGATGAAAGCGATTAATATGAGAAGCCAGCTAAAATGGAACTCGTACCCTTGGTCATGTGCTTCCCTACAGTCCAGTTCTAGTTGTTTCACCAATTATTTGGCCCAATTCATATGTAGGCCCTCTGCGCACTTCCCTGCGAGGTCAACTATAAATCTGGTTACTTGGGTCGATCGGTTCTTGCAAACTATCTTACCTGCGATCAGCTAATAGGAAAGGTGCACTACACCGCTATGGATAGAGGCTACCTTGTAGCCTCACATGCCCTTCTCTACATCTCCGTAGGTATCCTTTATTCTATGGGTGAGAGCGCGATCTGTGGTCTTTCCGGGGTAGAAACCATGTGGGTCAGGGCCCTGCATGCTAAGCCATGTGATCTAATTAATCAAAGTCGGATCCACTGTGATGCAATGGTTCAACCATAAGTATCCTCCATGATAGAAGGATAGCAACAACTTGACGTAGGCATTCACTTCTTGATGCCTCCTGAAGTGAGGGATCTTCATTACATTAAATAAGGTTGACTACGCGAGGTTATGGGTCCATGATTGGGTGATAATCTTGGAGTTCTTTCCTTTGGTTCGCGTCAGATATTTATGAGGGGCGAGCATACTGTAAGCCTTCCTATCAGCGAGGTTGAAGTCACTGAACTTCAACGTGGTGAGCTTATCCTGGTCGGCACAAACTGAACGCACTTCTTTTGGAAGGTACGCAGTGATCAAAGTATACTCAAATTTGCGGGGTACACTGTCACGATTGATGGCGCCGCTCAAAGGTGGTAGATAAGTAGTTAGAATGATCGGAATCAACTTAGAATTCATGATATCGTCTATGTGCTTAGTGTTCTTCTCATCGACTGGTCGGGATGGACCGGCTCGAGCAGTGGAAGGAGAGGCATGCATCCTCTCGTCGACGATGCTTGTACACCTGTAGACAACCCTCGCTCCGACATGACTCTCTCTATCATCAAGTCGATTAGAACCTCTTCAACAACTTTCTCTGCAGCGCTCAATGCTTCTGACATACGCACTCGAGATAAACAATTCGCGGGATCGGGGAACAACTCAGACATGGTAATGAGATAGAGAATGATAGCACAATGATCACTGTATAACTCGGCTTAGGTTGTGGGCTCGAATTCTCTATTTGGAAAAAGTGTTCTTGGTGCATGGCGCGACGAGCTAAATATGTAATTCGATAACGGTTGGTTTGCAATGGGTATGAGCCTCCTTTAACTCCTATTCGATCCATTATGGCGTAGTCCAACGGTTGAATGACGAACCTTTATTTATTTTCTGTACGTTCAGAGTGGAAGTCGAACGGATATATCAGCCCCAACAGTTATATTGCTTCATCATGGCAAAGTGCCATGTGTCGTTGTTATGATATCTCAGCGAAGCTCCAATTCTTCAATTTTTCTTTCTATGAGATCTCCTCTAGAACCTCTTGTAACCTTCCAGTATTAGCCCTTTTCTTTCTTAACTTTCTAGCCTTCTTTCCAGTGAACTTCGTCTCGGTAATTCTTTTCTCATTCTAATTCTTTTCTTCTTTGGTCTTAGTTACTTTGCGCGATTGAAATTATTTCCTAGGTTTCTTGGATAATACTTATTTTGTGTTTGGGATAGGTAATTAAATCTCCTGAGGATCCTCTAGTGTTCTCTTAGCTTCAAAATCCAGGATTCTAGTATTAAATATTTGCGATCTTCTCTCATGTTCCTCAAACAAGTGTGTGATCCTTCTGGTCATAAAGTCTTTTAACTCTTGCTTCTTCTTTTCCAAAAATTCTTCTTCTTCTTTTCGTCTGGTTTGATCTCTATCAATCCAAGGTTTCCCTATTAGCATGATAAATAGGGCGTTATCTTCAACAAATTTAAGAATATCAAAGTCTTCTTCTGTCGAAGTTCCATTGACAGTCATAGGTATCTGAGCGAGCCTTCCACATAGGTTTACTAGATTTCCTTTGAATAAACCTATTCCTCCTAGGGAAGGTATCATAGCAGGCCTTCCTATAGCTTCCCAGGTTCTCTCTGGCATAATATTCATCTGTGTTTCCTCATCCAGAACATAGTCAATGTTGAAGTCCCCTATTCTTGCTTCAATGCATTCCTTCTCTTTGAATATCTCTGATAAGCTGACATGTCGATGGTCATTCATGGTTTCTTTTATTTGTATCAATACTTTCTCAGATTCTTTCTAGGGTTCTGCCTTTTCTGGATCTGCCTTAGGGTTCTATTGATTCAGGTTCATTCCTTCAAGCTTAGTGATCATTGTAGGGCAATCCAATACTTCATGGTCTAGAGATTTACAACAAAGACAACTAGGTATTCCACTAGAGCATTCCTTAGCAATATGTCTCGGCCTTCTACAATTGTAACCAAGGGTTAATCATCTCTTCCTTTTAAATGATCCCCAACTTCTTCTGTACTGCGCACTAGGATCGTATGAGCTAACCTGAAGCAAATTCTTTCTAGGATCCTGCATCCATTTGTTAGTCCAAACATCTTTTCTATGCATAGATATAACATATCTTTCATGATTCTTATCAGATCTATTCATAACAAATCTACTTTCATCTATTAGTGCCCTAGTTTTTAAGCTAGGACAGAGTCTATCAAACATACCTAGATTCATACTCTAGAAACAAAAATTTCCACTTATCTTATTTTTACAGAGCACAAATCTTTCAGATCTATGACTTTTTAACTATTCTTACCTTTATCAGAGCACAGAGCTTGCAGATCTTACCTCTTTTAGTCAGAAGTTTCCACTTTTACCTTTCTTAGAGAACAAAGCTTTCAGATCTTGCTTCTTTCTTCAGATCTAACCTCCTTTATTCAGATCGGGCTTCTTTCCTTCAAATCTAGCCTTCTCTCTTTAGCACATATCTTTTCTGATCAAGTAGAATACTACGCACTAGGGCACAAATCTACGCATAGAGCGTTTACAATTTCATGATGAATCTTTGCACGGAGATTCCTCTTTCGCATTTCCCAGCAATCACAGTTTCAAGTCTCGGCAACAGAACCATTTGTTGGCACAAGGGCAGACCTAGGGTTCAACGCTACAACAACGCACCAACAAAACCTTAACTACCAACCCTTTCGGCAACACCTGCGAAGCAGATGAAGTCTCAATCGAGGTAGAGGCAGGGGTGGTTGTAGGACTCAAGTGTCTGCAACCTTAGCTAGGACACAGATCTATGATTGTATTACTTAATAAAGAATTTAGCACCTTCAGTTCCTTAACATGCAATCATTGTCTACTTCGCTGAGAAAATAGA
>JASDQU010371487.1:67673-80205 GCA_032191745.1 Picea mariana | reverse complement strand
GGGCATTTTGGCTGGAGAGGATATTTCTTAGATATCAGAGTTACCCCATCGGGGTACTGAACAATCTTGCTGGCAATGGGTTCTGACTTTGATATCTTTTACTATGCATAATCTATATTTTTCTGTATGAACAATATAATTTTGTATATCCTTAAGAAGAAGCATGCATGGTTGAACAAAAGAGCTAAATAAATCTCATTTAATTGCCATTTGAGAATGATCGTAAGATGATCTTAAGACCCTACCATCTAATTCATACTATACCTAGGATGTCACTATCCTAGAAGTGGGACCCATAAGTTAAGGAGTCTAATGAACTCAAATGCAAACTTTATCCATATTACTTGAATGACAATAATCCTTTGATAAAGTAAGTAGGGGTGATTGGTTTCCTATGGGTTTTATAGATCATATATACCCTCATGTTTTCTATCCAAGGACATGAGGAAAAGCCCCTGTCACAACTTATATGGTCTCCATGAGCATAAACTGACGAAATTGTATGTATTAAGAAATCTGAATTAGTGTGGTGTCATTTTGGTCACTCCCATAACATAACATTAATACTTTTTTTTTCTAAGTTCTAGTATTTTTTCTTAATAATAATGTTGGCTTAATTTTCTTGAAAATTGTCTACCGACTCTTGTTAACAAGACAAGTTTTCAAATGAATGAAAGGTTGGTTCCAATTAATTCATGGCACAAGGATGTGACATATATTTGGTCTGGGGGGAGTTTCCTAAGCTAAAAAAAAAAATGCTAAGCACTACCCATTTGTATACCAAACCCATGAGAAGAGGAAGTAGGATTTCTGTCAAAATTCTGTCATATTGTGTTTTTACAATGTCTTGGGATATTATATCAGCAATTGTTTGTATTGGTATGCTAAATTCTATATTGTTGACATCACTTGTGTGTTATAAGATTGTTGTGCATTTTATGTTTATGCAATAGAATACTGCTTATAGTACTTAACTACTCTTTGTGACAAATACAGAGCGATAACAACTGCTAAATACTCACTGCCATATGTATTACAAGCTTATGAAAAGAGGAATAGTTGTTTGAATTGTTACAGATCAATGACAAGGCAATAAAAAAATTTCTTGTTCACCATGCCTACCAGTACAAACCAATCCTTTTGTTAGTATATGTCAGTTCTTTCAGTCACCAGTGATCAAATTTACTGTTTCATGTGATTGATAGGGTTATTAGGTCAAATTGTTATATTTTCAAATAAAATTTGACATCTATTGGTTGTAAAATGGTCATTGGTGTGTCTAGGTGTCATTATTACTCCCTCCACTCATCCAAGGTCATAAATTTTCGTCATGGTCATGTCATCATTCCTTGTCATAAATTTTCAAATGACTGTCTTGGTCAAAGTTGTACTTCAAAATTGGTTTCTGAAATAAGGAAGATAAATTTGACAAAAGTGAAAGAGATTTTTGTCAATCATAGACCAAGAAACAAAAAATTCCTTCATTTTATGCACAAGTGTTATTATTTGAGATAAATTCCCCAAATATAGTCGCTATAGGAGGGTTCCTACACTTTTGGACAGCTTGACTTCAAGTCAATTTTTCAAAGGTTTGGAGAAGGTGTTTGCAGTGCTTGATGGCTCCATTGTGTAGCAGACATCATAAAATTTCCAACCATACCAATTTCAGCCCAAAAATCCTCTGATAAGGCCTCCAAAAACCCTCTCAAAGAACACATTGCATTTATGTTGAGAGCACGTTGCGCTTCTATAATTTGTGAGTAACCAACTTCAAGCTTAGATTATGAAGAAATGGGAAATTATTTTTGAAACCTGGAGGAGGTTTTTGTTCATAAAATACCCAAAAACAATAACCTCTCTCAGTTTTTGAATATATGTTATGGTTGGGGATATATTCAAATCTCTTAGAGGCCTAGTTTTTCAAAAAATAAAACACTTTGTTTTTTGTGTTTTAGTCATGTTTTCCTAACAACTGGAAGTGATTTTTTGAAAACCAAGAGAGGTTTTTATCAAGGAAATATTCAAAAACAAAAACCTATCTGGGTGTTTACACAAGAGTTACTGTCTTGGAGTTACAGGTGTCACTTTGATACCTATTTTTCACAAGTTCGTCAGGCCAAAATTGTTGTGCTTCTGGGAAGTCACTTTTGGAACTAATTTTGCAAAGGTAAATTTGTTGTTTTGCATGGTTTAAAGGATAAAGGGTATAATATATATCTCAAGGCTTCCTCACATGTCATCAGAAGCCTCCAAAAACTCCAAACCCTCCAGTTCAAACTTAGAGAGCATGAAACACTGAGTCGTCATTTACGCCATGATAACGATGTCCTACAAGCCAAGATGAATTCTCTACAGCGTTTGGTTGATGATATGACTGCCACCAATAAAAATCTTTGGATGCAATTGAAACATCGCAAAAGTCCCAAGACAAAATTCCCCGGGCAAGAGGGAGAAGATTCTAAAGCTAATCCACCCCCTCCTTCGCAAGTCTAGTCATGTTGGACAATTCATTTTTGTTTGCAGTGGGACCTGCAAAATCTTAGGTGTGGGGTTAATGTTGGGCTCATGATTTGGTTAATTAATGATGTTGATTAAATCCTTTTTGATCGGTATTATATGTGTGTTTAATCATTTTTGAAGGATTTTATATCAAATTCGTCATAGTTATACCAGGTATGTGAAAATTGATGTTTTGTGATGGTTTTAAGTTTAATTCAGTTCGATTTAATGATTATGAGAAGCTAATGTGCGATCTGTGTGTCACAGGGAAAATTCGTAATGCATTTTTCCATCCAGTAGCTCGTCTGGTACTGCATCCGATACTCCATCTGACACTGCGTCTGGCACTGCAGCCAACACTAAAAACGTGGGCGAGTTAGCGGTTGTTATATCGGCGACATGTGCTGGGAGAATCGGCGACATGGGTTTTTTTCACCCTCGTGGCCTCCAGCTACTGAGCTCTTGACATCTTGGATCAAGCAGTTGTGTTGAGCGTTGAGTGGCTTGTTCAGTTTCTAGAAGCCAAAGCTGTTAGCAGCTCATTAAATGAATTTGTTATTTTTAGAGGAGGTCGACCCTTCTAGTGGTCGACCTTTTGAGTTTTAATCACTATAAATACCCCCAGTAGTGGCCAGAACACAACACACAGTTGTTAATAAGAATTTTGTTGTGTAATTCATACATTTTCTACAACTTAGTTCCAGAATTCGTTTTTATGATTAATGACAGAATTGCATTGAGCTAAGCCTGCATTTTGCTGTTGGAGAGTAGCCACAACCTACTGGGGGGGCCACCAGCAGTCTGGGCAATTTATTCATTGTTGTACATTTGTATTTTGTCATTTAATTTCTTTTATTTACTTATTTACAAGTTTCTTGCTTAAATTGTATTTATTTCTATAAATTGCTTGCAGGTTGCTTGTGTTGTTCATTTTGACATATAATTCTCTTATGCATGTTATCTATTTAGGTTATGGATCATAGAAATATCTTTATATATTCACAATCATATTTTATTATCTATCTTTTTCACCTCAATTATAGCAAGCACTCTTTAATTGTGGTTTTACTGTGTATAATTATTCACTCTTTTTAAGCACAATTTCACTGTGTATATTCATTTAACTCATCTGCATCAATATGTAATTTTAACTATTCTTGTAATTAAAGCATCAATAGCTTGCTAAGAAGCTACACATGACTAATTAGAATAGATTAAACTAACCCCTGCAAGGCTATCTAATCATAGGTTGCCGATTTAAAATGCAGTAGCATGGGTTGCTTATTCAAAATGCATAATTTTTTATTTAATGCAGTAGCTAGGTATTTCCAATTTCAAGCACAATAAGATAGGTTAATTAAATTATCTCTTGTTTAGTATAGTATTATAGTTGCTGATTTTGAAGAGTAGTTTATAGATTTCATTTCCAGAATGTATATTTCATAGTGTAATTGTTGATTTACAAGTTTTAAGTTTTAGAATAGATTTTATTCCAGACATCATTCCGGTACCGGTTTTCAATTTTTCCCTTGTACTGATTTCAACACCTTAGTTTGTTTTATTATTAGAGTGTGTTGTTGGCATTAGATTAGATTAGGCTAAGCTAGGCTAGATTAGAGCTCTATACCTGCATATACAATGTTGGTACCTCGAAGCTTACGAGCCCCGGGTTGACAATTTAATGTCGAAATAGATAGCATATATTTTACTCGACACCTCACATTTTTCCAAAATCTATATGCATCTTCCCAAATCTATATGCATCTACCCAAGCCTCACATTTTTCCTATTGTGCATAGCAATTTGGTTCATTAATTTTCACATTTTTATTTTCCTCCAACCTCAATTTGAGGATGTTAAAACTTTTGTTTCATTTTCTTTAGTTGTATTGTTCATTATTGTATTCTTCGCTAAACTCCTCCTCTACTTAATTTTGTATTCAAATCGATCTTCAATTGATTTTTCTGTAATCAAATTTCATGTGCAGTTAGTTCAATGCAAAGACAAACAAGATCGGCCCAAACTCTGCCTAAACATATATTTGATTGCTAGATAAACTCATAAACAACCAGCTTTTCACTCTGAATTTAGATATGGAAATACAATAATTTGGCAGATAGGTGCAATTCTTAACAACATAAATACACAATAGACAACTGATGGATCCTAGCCACTACACTCAAGATTCCTATTTAACACATTTTTTTATTAAGTGTTAACTTAATTTATTTTTGTCAACTGAAATGTATTTTTTTTGGAAACTTATCATCGTGGAAGGGTTGCATGATTATATACCCGTCTCACCGAAATTAGTACTGACCCTTTGAATTTGATCATTGGTGAGAAGTTTTTTCCTAAATATCCACTATCCCTTGGAAAGTGGTATTATCAATATATTATTTTTCTAAATTTCACTGCAAAGGGTAAAATTATTTTAATTTGGACAAGTCTAAACATTCTACTTTTTAGACTTTTTTCAACCAGTATCACTATAATCTAGCTATGTAATTGTTGGTGAAATTGCAATTTTCCATTACTTAAATTACATTTTGAATGCATAAATGAATTCAATGTCTTGAAAAACCTATTGTACAATCTCAACAATTAATATTTACAAGTTCAACAATTCTTCTTCTAAATTTTGACTAAATTTTGAAAAAATTAGTGAAAAAAAAATGTATTTCAAAAGTTAACAAGTGAAATATTTAAATCCCTACCTGATTTTCTTTCTAAAAATTTATTATCTCCTTTTTAGTCAAAGTGGAAGATCTAATGAGGTTAACATAGTAAACATCATCATAATAATGATAATGAAAAAGCATGTGTAAACAACATCACTTAAAAGATTAAAAAAATAAACAAATAAGGTCAATGTTATTCACAAGAATAAACAAAGAAGGTCAAATGGTTAGGTCTTTATATTTTTTAATAAGTTGTTCATCATTAATTATTTAACCATTGACGTAATAAAATTTAAAATATAAGTATATTAGTAGTGACATTATGGTTATTTTGAAGTATATTATTTAGTAGTGGTGTAGTATTATAGTATCACGTTTTTGAAATTGGTTGATATAGAAATTTATAGTTTTTTTTTATTGTTTTGGAATTATGATTGAATTTTAAATAATATAGGTTAATTTAAAATTGGGAAAAACTTTTAAGGACATTTTTCTATCCTACATTAGTCTTGGATCATGGTAAAAGCCTACTTATATTTAAAAAAAAATATTATGATATTTATATATTTAGGAGTTAGCTAAGTTTAACTTGGTCTAGTGTGTTTTTAGGTAAAATGTGTTTCATTAGTGTGTATTTTTGGTGTGTTTTTGTAACTAACTAATCCAACGATTACGATTATGTTTTAAACATAAAGTGATTTGAGGGTTCATCTTCTTCTCGATACTAATGACATTTGATCTATGTCTTAACATTGATTGGTCCATGATCACTATTAAAAAACATGGAGGGTCATTTCATCGATTATGAGAGATTCACTTGTAAGTTGTTTTATTTTTGCATTAACATATTGCCTTAATTAGCGTAATTGGTTGGGGTCGTGGACTATTTCCCTCTTTCAATATTTTAACCATGTAATACACTAGTGTACTAACTTTGATCTACTTGTGCAAGCAATTGCGTTAAGATATTTGACCTATGTGAATATACATTGTTTATCAAACATGGTATCAAAGCTCTTGGGAAGACCTACTCATGTTGCTAATCAAGATCTAGAACTTGTGTCGAGGGTGGCAGGTGCGAGGGGGAATCTTTTCATTCTTGAAGGAAATTGATTGTTTTATTATGCTTGGGGGATAGGCAATATCTCCAACAACCTTGTGAAGGTCTACTCACTATGGATGGGTTTGAAAATTTCTAAGGAATTTGGACTCAATGCGATTACAATTATGGGGAATTCGATGTTGATAATAAGATTTATAGTCATTCATGGTGATTTGGGAAGCAATTCCCTAAGGGGTATCCTAGCCCCCACGTTTGGGAAAATAGTCTTTTACCATATCAAAAGGGAGCACAACATCTCGGTGGAACAATGGGATAAATTAGCATCCCACTTAAACAAGGGAACCTTGGTTAAAAATGGAATTACTTCCACAAATCCCATCCCATAAATGAAATGGAACACATCCTTTCATTCAATTCAATGTGTGTAGCAATGCCAATACGTATAAACCCAACTAGTGGAGCTTTCATGTTGCTTGTATGCTGGAAGAGAGGGCTTGTCCACCTTGAAATAAATGGAAATCTTTGTAAAGGGCGATTCAAATGTGGGAACAATCTGGAGATGGAGGGTACTCGTGGTGGATTGAGTTTGGTGGTGAGTTGGTCTCCTCTACTGCGGTTGAGCGTGATGGAGTGATTTGGTTTAGAGGTGGGTTGGGGTTTCATTTGGTTCTGCTCTCAAGAATGTTGGGTGGCCTTCAAAACTATGGTTCTCCTTGCATCTTCAATGTCGATGGAGTTTGTAGATTGTTATGATCATAACCAAGTTTCATTGTAGTTTCTTTATGTTCCTAATTTACCAAATTTTTATTTAAGAAAACCTCCAAATCCTTTCTTGTGGGCTTCCAGTCGTGTTGGAATTAAGGTGGCCAATTTTTGGTTTTCACTTAGAATTGGAAGGTGTGGTAAGAGATTTTTTTGAGTTAGTCTCTTGTCTGTCCAAGATTTGTTTATAGTAGGAATGGGTGCCATTGATTGGGGGGATGATCCAAATTATTTTGAGAACGAAATGAAGGAAGAGATATAACAATGAAATATACATAGATATTGTGAGATACACATAAATATTGCAATAAACACAAAGATACAGTAATGCACAATTTTTATTAATGAGATAATGTACAATAACTGTAAAATTACAAAGTGAATGACTCGCTAGAATGGTGGCAGCTTATATTTGAGAAGAGATGTGATGTCTATGCTCATCCACAAGAAGATGATGATGTTTACAATGAGGCTCTAGAGGCCTTTTTAACATAAAGAAAATCCAAAACCCTAACCCCGGAAGATGAAACACCAAAAGGTTTGCAGGCCCTAATGGGGGTAGTTGGTACGTCAACTTCTCAAGGGCATAACTTTTTCATATGATCTTTGTTTGGGGTGCACGACAACTTGTTTGAAAGTTCTATCTGAGGAATACACATTTTGTCGTCACACTTTGGATAAATCCTATTGTGTGACTGTGGTGGGCCCAAAAAACATTGTTTACTGCCTCAAAACGGTCCCAAAATTTTAGGACCCGAAAAAGATGTAGAAAAACTGCGAAGGTGGAAATGTTTTGAGCCAATGGAATAGGTGGGTGGCCATTGATTTATGCCTGGATTAATCCTCCCCCCTTAGGAAGCAATGATCTCCATTGCATTAGGTCCCCAGGGAAGCTTTTGTTGAATCTTAACCTTGGTGAGTTGCTTGTCTTGTTGAAGAACTTACCATGCTTAGCTTGTTGAAGGTTGTTATGAACCAATCTAGCTGCATGATTTGTCTGAGTGTGGGAGGACTCTGTCAGTGAAGATGCAAGATGAAGAACATGAGAGGATTTATCATGACTTGATTTGACTGGGTAGTGTGGAGGCACCCCCGTAGGTGCAGTAGGAATATCTTGGTGCTCTTCTATAATCTTGTTGATCTGCTTCTGTTGGATAGAAGGGTCTTGGGCCACGATTGCATTGGTTGCAATGTCCTTCTCTTCTAACCAGGTTGTGAAGAGGATAAATTTTGTGATATGAGATATTACTTTGTTGCACTGTTTTTTCGGTACAGTAGTCGAAACTACCTCTAATATCTTGTAGGGATGACCCCCCAGAGTAACAATGATGCTACAGGGTCGAGACTCATAAACAACATGATACCTCCACATATATGGCTAGCCTAACAGAACATCACAGACTTCCAGTGGGGAAACATCACACAATACCTCATCCTTGAAGGGCTTGATGTTGTATGGCAGGTGGCACTGTTGGCTGACATGAAGATCTCATCCCTGGAAAATCCATCTGATGTTGTATGGTTGCGGGTGTGGTGTGGTCAGAAAATCCAACTGCTTGGAAACCTCTGCTGAGATGAGGTTGTTCTAGCTTCTGCTATCAACAATAAAATGCAGCAGGGTCCCCTTCACCCACATATGTGAATGGAAAAGGCACACCCCCTCCTCGATATCCTCTGGTTCCTATGGTTGGAATGTTGCAGTCATGACATAGCAGTGGGTTTTGCATCAATTATTTGTCTCATTTTGTTATTGTCTTAATTGGAGTCCAAGTCAGGTCTCGGCTTTGTTTCTTTGAGCTCTCCCACCAATTACTGTTTCAAGCAACATTCATTGGTGTTGTGCCAAGGGATTTTGTGGAAGTCACACCACTTCCTAGTGTCCTTCTTCATCCTCATGTTTCTATTCTTTTCATGTGGCTTGGATTGGTTATCTTGAGGTTGATTTTTATGTGAGTTAGGGCTTCCTTTACCATACTTTGGTTGTTTTGGATTTGCAAACCCAAATTCCTGCTTGTTCTACTGCTTAAATTTATGCTCAATTTTGACATCATACATATAAGCGGCTCCTAGTGATGATATGTCCTTAAACTCCATTTCGGTTTGGATGTACATGTGTAGATCCCTACGGTATTTTAGAACTAGATGTCGCTCAGAGTTTTTGATACCCAGCTTGGTGTGAAAGGTATGGAAGGTCTTTGTGAAATCTGGCATTGTTTGGTCCCGCTTTTGATGCAGTGTGGTCCATCTCATGTATTGGTCAGCCTTGTTTCCCACAGGGTAATATTGCTCCTTGAACGCATCCATAAAAAAAATACCAAGTGGGCTCAGCCCCAAATATTCCAAATTCCACTGTGGAACTTTTCTCCGAGTAAGTTTCCCACCAATGTTTGACATGGGGGAGAGCCTTAAGGGGCATAAAGGTGATCTTTTCTCTGTCGAAAAAATTGTGAACAAAGAAATAACCTTCTAGCAAATTTAACCATTTTTCCAAATCATTTGCATCGATCTAACCTTCAAATACGGGAATATCAAAATTAATATGTACCTTGAATGGAGTAATGTCTCCAAAGCAACTACTTGACAAAGACATGCATGTTATTGTCAACAATCATTGAAGGATTTGGGAAAAAATATCCAACATTCCATTCCTCTGTTGTGCAAGGGCTTCCGCGAGCAAAAACTTGATGGGATCTTCTGCTCCCATGTTCCTCTTCTCTTATTCCATCGGAGGTCACTTGGGTTGGAGAGAGTGGTTATCCTCAAGGGAAACTAGCTCGAGACCCAACTCTCTATATATTGACCTCGTCGGGGACTTGCACAAGAAATGAAAAGGAGTAGCCTACTTTGATACCACTGATCTAGATTATTTTGAGAACGAAATGAAGGCAAAGATATAACAATGAAATATATAGAGATATTGCAAGATACACAGAAATATTGCAATAAACAGAGAGATACAGTAATGCATAATTTTTATTAATGAGAGAATGTACAGAAACTATAAAATTACAAAGTGAATGACTCACTAGAATGGTGACAACTTATCTCTGAGAAGATATTTTATGGCTACGCTCATTCACAAGAATATGACGATGTTTACAATGAAGCTCTAGAGGTATTTTTAACATAAATAAAATCCAAAACCCTTAGAACCCTGGAAGATTAAATGCCAAAAGGTTTGTGGGCCCCGATGGGGGTAGTTGGTATGCCAACTTCCCAAGGGAGTAACTTTTGCATAAGATCTTTGTTTTGGGCATATAATAGCTCATTTGAAAGGTCTATTCGAGGAATACACATTTTTTCATCGCACTTTGGATAAATCTTATAATGTGATTGTGGCAGGCCTAGAAAATGTTGTTTAGGGCCTCAAAACGACCCCAGAAGTTTAGGACCCAAAAAGTTGTAGAAAAACTACCAAGGTGGAAACCTTTGTTTTGAGCCAGTGGAATAGGTGGGTGGCCAACAATTTTAGCCTGGATCAAGGGAATTAAAGAAGGTCCTCCACAGGCATGAAGAAATAAGTCAAGCCAATTGTCAAGCCCTGCATAGTATTGATTCGAAGTTGGTTGATGTTGCGGAATTACTTCAGGTGTAGATCAAGAGGATTGATGATCGAGAGATAGAATGTCAACAATTGTAGGAAATGGTGCATCCCTAGCAAATGGAATAATTTTCAAGGGCATCCAACAACCCTGAATCTGTGAAATATTATATTCAACAAACTTCAAAGGTGGAAGAAATCGGGGGTTAGGCCCTAGATCCAATGGATGTCAAGGAACTTGAGCCACTTCTTGCAACAGAGGAGAATGAGGCACATGATCACTGTCTACTAATATGTAATGTATTTTAGAGTCATTTTGCTTTTGGAACAATTTATTAAAGAGATTACCATTGGAACTCTAAAGATAGAGTAGTTTTTAATATAGATTATTTGTTAGATTTCTTAGTACTAAAATACCATATGGACATTTCTGGTTTTGCTTGCAATCACTACAACTTTGTAGTAGAATCATTTTATTAATACAAAATCTATTTTGTCTCTGTTAAAAAAAAATATCTTGAACTTGTGTCATTGCATGCATCAAAGGACTTCTGGATTTTGTTGTTTCTCATCATTTTTAGGCTGAGTGAACTGCTCTAGTATGTTTAGAGCGTCGTTTTCAATTGGAAACCCTTTTCATTTGATTGTTTCAATCGAAAAGGTTTTTGTTTACCTAAGACACAGTCATCTATATCAAATTCAAAGGTATATAATTTCATTTTTTTTGTTTTTAAAATCTCTTTCATATTGTTTTAATATTTTATTTTAAGTTTTTTGTTTATATTTCTGGTTTGCTCCTTTTATGATCTATGTATTCTCTTTACCTTGCACCTTGTGTGATCTTAGCAAATCAAAAATAGAGAAGAAAATTTAATGGCCGATGTATACTCTTTTCCTAGCACCTTGTGCAATCTTGGTAAATGAGAAATAGGGGAGGAAAGTTACATTTTCTGAATACACTAACCGATATCTAACCCCGAGCTTATAAAATTTTGAGAGAAAAAAACAAAATAAAAAATTAATTGTTTAAGTGTGAGGTGGTGTTTAAAGTTTTTTAGCAAGCAAAAACAAGGGTTTCAGAGTAAAAAAGCACTTCAAAGAAATTGTGAGTAAAAAAAGGCGGGGGAGGAGGGGGAGCCCCTTGCTTCTTTCTAACATTTGTTATAGCTTGCTTGGTTGAGAGTTTCTTTTATTTGAGATAAATGCCTTGAG
This sequence comes from Picea mariana, assembly GCA_032191745.1. Classification (NCBI taxonomy): domain Eukaryota; kingdom Viridiplantae; phylum Streptophyta; class Pinopsida; order Pinales; family Pinaceae; genus Picea; species Picea mariana. Next base: position 68,447 of record JASDQU010371487.1, on the reverse strand, counting down.
TTGAATTCTTTATTTTTATTACATTTTTTTCCATCGAAATTATTATACTACTTTTGGTAAAAGTGCATGCATCTTTAAGTTATAAAATAATTTTATTGTAAAGTGCATTTCACTTAAAGTATAAAAGTGAATTACTCATAAAAATAATTTTATTATTATTATTACTTTAATTTATAAAGTAACTTTATTGTAAAAGTGATTCTCACTTATTTTATAAAAGTGGGTCACTTACATTATAAGAGTAACTTATTTGTAAAAGTGAGCTTATAGGACAAAGTTAGACAAACATGACAAAAAAAAAATTGTTTTGGCAATCTCATCATGCACCCATCACTACATGAATCAACTTCCACCTGCCACATGGCACCTTAGTTAATTTTTATGTCTTTCTTCTAGTAGGATAATATTATCATTCAGGGTCTATTGTCATTGGCGATTTTTTTTTTTAAATTGCATATTTTTTCGAGCTATTTCTATTTGGAAATTAGAGTTCATTTTTAAATCCATATTACCTGCATTTTGTATTATGCCTAGCCCAAATGATCCCTTGCTTATCAGTTCAAACTACTTCTCCTGGAAATCACATATGGAGGATTTATTGCATAGTATGATATTTTACCAGGTTACCTTGAGAACGAAATTTCCCTTCTTCAACCATTAAAGAGAGCCAAATGGGATAAAAAAAAATGATGAAGCACATGGATTAATTATAATATCCATTTCTAGTGATCTATAATTTCTCCTTCAAGGAATTAAGACCTTAGATGTAGCTTG
>JASDQU010371487.1:46661-67569 GCA_032191745.1 Picea mariana | reverse complement strand
TGATCTCCTCTTTTAAACCATCCATATTTGCCTCCAACTTAGCTTTCATATCTTGTAGTTCATCTTTTGTTACTATCTTCTTTTGTAAATCATTTATGTCCCTACGCATTTATTCACCTTCATCAAGATTCCAAGTAGGATTGTCTGGAGGCTTATTTGGTGTAGAAGTTCCCTTTTTGGGTGGAATGTTGGCCAAGTATCACTTTTGAACCTTGATTTTGAGGTGGTTCTTCTAGACAATATTTCTTCTATTGTATCTCCCAAGTTTCGACCCTTCTGGGTATGAAACTATCTTTTGTGTAATTCTCTGATATTTCTTCTCTATGATGCCATGGATCTGATCAAAATTGGATGTACCAAGTGGAATTTACGGTAACTTCCCCACAACTTGTTGATTTTTGGCCTTTCCAGAAGATCTCACTTGTATAGTGTGCCCCACACAAAATAATTGATATAAATTCTAAAACTCATACCAAAAATACTACAGACTGTCCACTATCCAATGAAACCAATCTCACTCAATTTGGATACTCTAGGAAGAAGTTATGATTGTTTTACTTGGAACACCTTCTTGAGACTAGTCAGATACCCTATCTTCCACATGGTGTATCTACAAATGTAAGATGACCTAGAAGAGGAAATTTTTACCACACATACCTTACTAATTTATGTGAATAGGCTCCAAAGTTTAGGGTCTGAAACGTTACAGAAAAAAATTTATAGTGAAAATTCCGCAATGACTCAGTTCAGGATGATTCCAGAACCCTATCTTGCACAGGTTGTATCTCTGAAAGTATAAGGCCTCATGAGCTGAAATTTTAACCCAACGTACCTTGATCCGTCTACTAAATATCCTCCAAGATGTTCCTTTTGAAACGTTGTAGAAAAAAAGTTATAGCAAAAATTCTAACGTGTCTCATATGTAGCAGTGAAACCCCAAGACCTTGAGCTCTGATACCATATGTTAAGAATCAAATATCAATATAGCATAGAAAAACCTCAGAATAAGTACTTAATGCCTTGAAAAATAGATAATTTAAGATAATAAGCCTCTTCGAGGGGGAAACCTCCTTTTACCCCACATAAATGTTCAAGTACAAGATGATTCCAAATGAAAATGTATCCTTGGTATATATAGGAGACTAGGAGGTATAATTAAAACTAATGGAATAAAGCCGACATAAATAAAATAACATTACTATTGTAATATGCCCCAATTAAAGGGTAATGAACCAATATTAGGGCTTAACAGGTTGCCTTTAATTACACAACAAGGGGGAGGAGAAACTTTAAGACGAGAGGTAAGAACCTGCGCATCCATTTTAATGGGTCGCTCCAAAGCCTCGTTGTTCCCTTTCCGCAAGAGTGTTTACTTTTTTTGCAAGTTTACTTACTTTTCTTAGTTTGTTTACTTTTCTCAGTTTGTTTACTTTCCTGCAATTTACTTTCCCTCAAGCGTTCTTTCTTTCCTGCATAGTGTGCTTAATTTTTCCGCAATTTACTTTCCCGCAAGCGTGCTTTCTTTCCTGCATAGTGTGCTTACTTTTTCCACAATTTACTTTCCCGCAAGCGTGCTTTCTTTCCTGCACAGTGTGTTTACTTTCACGCAATTTAGTTTTCCTGCAAGTGTGCTTATTTTACTGCAAGAGTGTTGTCTTTTATTTCTTTTATGCAAGTTTTATTTCTTTCATGCAAGTGTGCTTCCCTTTCGCAAATTGTGTTTTCCTTCCAGTGTGTTTACTTTCATACGCATGTGAGTTCGATTTCATTCCTACAATCATTTTTATTTTATGCTTTGATTTATTTCCTGTAAGTGTGATTTATTTTATACAAGTGTGGTGTGTTTGGTTTGCACAAATCTGCTTTAAATATGTATTTCATCTTTTAGGTAGTTGTGATTAAAAACTTAAAAAAATCTATAATAATAAAATTTTGGGTGTTGTAAGAACCCCGGACATTAACCCATAGGTGTGTCAGGAACCATCAACCGACAAAATGAATGCAAACATGATAACAATGGAAGAACTTTCTCAAATCCTAGCAGTAGCTGGGATTTCTTCTTTTCAGGAAGAACATATTTTGGCAGTAGCCAAAAGTTTATCTACCTCTCCAGAAATATTAGAAGAATCAAGGTCCTATGAGCTACAAAATGATTTTCCTTGCCAAATTGTGAAGGAAGATGAAAAATTATGGACTACATCTGGTGGAGAACAATCACTAAGACCTGAGATTGAGGGGTTCTCAACATCATTCTCAGCAGATTCTTTATGTACTTCAGAAATCATTCATCCAGAAGAAGAGGATCTGCATAGCATGATGAAGGAGAGCATGGAAATTATTGTTGATAAACATCAAGATTACATTGAGATTTGGTTTCAAGAGGTCATTGGGCCACAATACTATTTTCTCCTTCAACACCTTCTAAAGCCAAAACAAGTAGGTTGGTTGGTTCTTCATACCCAGATAATCCCTGCGATAAATATTTCATATGTGGATATGGGTATGCTTCTTATCTTACTGCGCACATGGTTACATTGGAAAAGTTCTTACACTTGACTAAATATTTTCCTTTCTTTTTAGGTAGGGTAGGTTAAAGGTTGTATGTTCTTAGTTTAGCTTAAAGTTTACTACAACCCCACTTTGTGTGTTTTATTTTTAATAAAGGAGATAAGATAAAGATAGTATTGATAGTTTAAAATTTTGTTTTTCTTGTACCATACATAATCCGGACTACTCACTATAAACAGTGGCCTGAAGACCAAACTTTAATACATTATGGGGATTTACTTAAATTTTAAAAGGTCTACATAGTAATACCTATAGGTAACTTGTACATCCTAGTTTCATATCAAAGCTTGTTATTCAAGCATCCTTATCAAATAGTAGCAAGAGAGTGAATGAAACTTCTACTTATGAGGGAACACTACTATAATCTTATATGAAGAAAATAGAGTTAGGGACTAGAGACACCTTTAAGTCATTCTCTTATGGCCTCATCCACTACACATTATGACAATGACATGTCTTTGGACTAATATAACTGCGTAAGTCTATTTTTCATGCGAACAATCTTTTATGGGCAATTTATAGAGTGTCCTCTAACCCATATACCATCCCATTTCATAAAATAAATTTCAGAGATGCCTCCCCATCTTCTTGCAAAAAACAATCTTTATACAAAAAAAAAATTCTTAAAAGATGGTGGACCAGACTCTGCTGTAAAAGAGTGTAAGAGGCTAACCCGTCGGGATAATGAACAAGTCTACTGGCAGCGGGTACCGGCCTACGGTATGACTAGGAAAACCCATCGGGGTACTGAACAGGCTCGTTGGAAATGGGGCATTATGCCTGGAGAGGATATTTCTTAGATATCAGAGTTACCTCATCGGGGTACTGAACAGGCTTACTGGCAATGGGTTCTGACTTTGATATCTTTTACTATGCATAATCTATATTTTTTTGTATGAACGATATAATTTTGTAGATCCTTAAGAAGAAGCATGCATGGTTGAACAAAAGGAATAAATAAATCTCATTTAATTGCCATTTGAGAATGACTGTAAGATGATCTTAAGACCATGTCATCTAATTCATACTATACCTAGGATGTCACTATCCTAGAAGTGGGACCCATAAGTTAAGGAGTCTCGTGAACTCAAATGCAAACTTTATCCATATTACTTGAATGACAATAAGCCTTTGAGAAAGTAAGTAGGGATGACTGGTTTCCTATGGGTTTTATAGATCATCTATACCCTCATGTTTTCTATCCAGGGACATGAGGAAAATCACTTGTCACAACTTATATGGTCTTCATGAGCATAAACTGATGAAATTGTATGTATTAAGAAATCTGAATTAGTGTGGTGTCATTTTGGTCACTCCCATAACATAACATTAATAATTATTTTTTTCTAAGTTCTAGTATTTTTTCTTAATAATAATGTTGGCTTAATTTTCTTGAAAATTGTCTACCGACTCTTGTTGACAATACAAAGTCTTCAAATGATTGAAAGGTTGGTTCCAATTAATTCATGGCATGAGGATGTGCCATATCTTTGGTCTGGGGGGAGTTTCCTGAGCTAAAAAAAAAACGCTAAGCACTGCCCATTTGTATAGCAAACCCATGAGAAGAGGAAGTAGGATTTCTATCAAAATTCTGTCATACTGACTTTTTACAATGTCTTGGGATATTATATCAGCAATTGTTTGCATTGGTATGCTAAATTCTATATTGTTGACATCACTTATGTGTTATAAGCTTGTTGTGCATTTTATGTTTATGCAATAGAAGATTGCTTATACTTAACTACTCTTTGTGACAAATACAGAGCGATAGCAACTGCTAAATACTCACTGCCATATGTATTACAAGCTTATGAAAAGAGGAATAGTTGTTTGAATTGTTACAGATCGATGACAAGGCAATAAAAAATGCTCATGTTCACCATGCCTACCAGTACAAACCAATCCCTTTGTTAGTATATGTCAGTTCTTTCAGTCACCAGTGATCAAATTTACTGTTTCATGTGATTGATAGGGTTATTAGGTCAAATTGTTATATTTTCAAATAAAATTTGACATCTATTGGTTGTAAAATGGTCATTGGTGTGTTAAGGTGTCATTATTACTTCCTCCACTCATCCAAGGTCATAAATTTTCATCATGTTCATGTCATCATTCCTTGTCATAAATTTTCAAATGATTGTCTTGGTCAAAGTTCTACTTCAAAATTGGTTTCTGAAATAAGGAAGATGAATTTGACAAAAGTGAAAGAGGTTTTTGTCAATCATAGACCAAGAAACAAAAAATTCCTTCATTTTATGCACAAGTGTTATTAATTGAGATAAATTCCCCAAATACAGTCGTTATAGGAGGGTTCCTACACTTTTGGACAGCTTGACTTCAAGTCAGTTTTTCAAAGGTTTGGAGAAGGTGTTTGCAGTGTTTGATGGCTCCATTGTGTAGCAGGCATCATAAAATTTCCAACCATACCAATTTCAGCCCAAAAATCCTCTGATAAGGCCTCCAAAAACCCTCTCAAAGACCACACTGCATTTATGTTGAGAGCACGTTGTGCTTCTATAATTTGTGAGTAACCAACTTCAAGCTTGGATTATGAACAAATGGGAAATTATTTTTGAAACCTGGAGGAGATTTTTGTTCATAAAATACCCAAAAATAATAACCTCTCTCAGTTTTTGAATATATGTTATGGTTGTGGATATATTCAAATCTCTTAGAGGCCTAGGTTTTCAAAAAATAAAACACTTTGTTTTTCATGTTTTAGTCATGTTTTCCTAACAACTCGAAGTGAATTTTTGAAAACCAATAGAGGTTTTTATCAAGGAAATATTCAAAAACAAAAACCTATCTAGGTGTTTACACAGGAGTTACTGTCTTGGAGTTACAGGTGTCACTTTGATACCTATTTTTCACAAGTTCGCCAAGCCAGAATTGTTGTGTTTCTGGGAAGTCACTTTTGGAACTAATTTTGCAGAGGTAAAATTGTTGTTTTGCATGGTTTAAATGATAAATGGTATAATATACATCTCAAGGCTTCCTCACATGTCATCAGAAGCCTCTAAAAACTCCAAACCCTCCAGTTCAAACTTAGAGAGCATGAAACACTGAGTCGTCATTTACGCCATGATAATGATGTCCTACAAGCCAAGATGAATTCTCTACAGCGTTTGGTTGATGATATGACTACCACCAATAAAAGTCTCTGGATGCAATTGAAACATCGCAAAAATCCCAAGACAAAATCCCCCGGGCAAGAGGGAGAAGATTATAAAGCTAATCCACCCCCTCCTTCGCAAGTCTAGTCATGTTGGACAATTCATTTTTGTTTGCAGTGGGACCTGCAAAATATTAGATGTGGGGGTAATGTTGGGCTCGTGATTTGGTTAATTAATGATGTTGATTAAATCCTTTTTGACCGGTATTATATGTGTGTTTAACCATTTTTGAAGATTTTTTGAAGGATTTTATATCAAATTCGTCATAGTTATACCAAGTATGTGAAAATTGATGTTTTGTGATGGTTTTAAGTTTAATTCAGTTCGATTTAATGATTATGAGAAGCTAATGTGCGATCTGTGTGTCACAGGGAAAATTCGTAATGCATTTTTCCATCCAGTAGCTCGTCCGGTACTCCATCCGGCACTGCGTCTGGTACTCCATCCGACACTACGTCTGTCACTGCATCCAACACTAAAAACATGGGCGAGTTGGCGGTTGTTATATCAGCGACATGTGTTGGGAGAATCGGCGACATGGGTTTTGGACACCCTCGTGGCCTCCGGCTACTGAGCTCTTGACATCTCAGATCAAGCAATTGTGTTGAGCGTTGAGTGGCTCGTTCAGTTTCTAGAAGCCAAAGTTGTTAGCGGCTCATTTAATGAATTTGTTATTTTTAGAGGAGGTCAACCCTTCCAGTGGTCAACCTTTTGAGTTGTAATCACTATAAATACCCCTAGTAGTGGCCAGACCACAACACATAGTTGTTAATAAGAATTTTGTTGTGTAATTCATACATTTTCTGCAACTTAGTTACAGAATTCATTTTTATGATTAATGACAGAATTGCATTGAGCTAAGCCTGCGTTTTGTTGTTGGAGAGTAGCCACGAACTGTTGGGGGGCCCACCAGCGGTCTGGGTAATTTATTCATTGTTGTGCATTTGTATTTTGTCATTTAATTTCTTTTATTTACTTATTTACATGTTGCTTGCTTAAATTGTATTTATTTCTATAAATTGCTTGCAAGTTGCTTGTGTTGTTCATTTTGACATATAATTCTCTTATGCATGTTATCTATTTAGGTTATGTATCATAGAAATATCTTTATATATTCACAATCATATTTTATTATCTTTTTCACCTCAATTATAGCAAGCACTCTTTAATTGTGGTTTTACTGTGTATAATTATTCACTCTTTTTAAGCACAGTTTCACTGTGTATACTCATTTAACTCATTTGCATCAATATGTAATTTTAACTATTCTTGTAATTAAAGCATCAATAGCTTGCTAAGAAGCTAGGCATGACTAATTAGGATAGATTAAACTAACCCCTGCAGGGTTGTCTAATCATAGGTTGCTGATTTAAAAAGCAATAGCATGGGTTGCTTATTCAAAATGCATAATTTTTTATTTAATGCAATAGCTAGGTATTTCCAATTTCAAACACAATAAGATAGGTTAATTAAATTATCTCTTGTTTAGTATAGTATTATAGTTGCTGATTTTGAAGAGTAGTTTATAGATTTCATTTCCAGAATGTGTATTTCATAGTGTAATTGTTGATTTACAAGTTTTAAGTTTTAGAATAGATTTTATTCCAGACCTCATTCCGGTACCGGTTTTCAATTTTTCCCTTGTACTGATTTCTGCACCTTAGTTTGTTTTATTATTAGAGTGTGTTGTCGGCATTAGATTAGATTAGGCTAAGCTAGGCTAGATTAGAGCTCTATACCTGCATATACAGTGTTGGTACCTCGAAGCTTACGAACCCCGGGTTGACAATTTAATGTCGAAATAGATAGCATATATTTTACTCGACACCTCACATTTTTCCAAAATCTATATGCATCTTCCCAAATCTATATGCATCTACCCAAGCCTCACATTTTTCCTATTGTGCATAGCAATTTGGTTCATTAATTTTCACATTTTTATTTGCCTCCAACCTCAATTTGAGGGTGTTAAAACTTTTGTTTCATTTTCTTTAGTTGTATTGTCCAATATTGTATTCTTCGCTAAACTCCTCCTCTACTTAATTTTGTATTCAAATCGATCTTCCCTACTATAGAGGATAGCTCCTAGACTAAGAAAATCCTAGAAAAGTAGTGTCTTCATCTTCTTCGGGTGTCTTTTTATGGCATTGATGAGAATTAAATGCCCTATTTACCACTATATGTACCTTTCATAAGTTTCACGTTCTCGATATGTGTCAAATTAAGTTAGTCTCTACTTGATCTAGTCAATTCATATTTTTTTGGCAGTTTAAACTATTTGATTCATATCTTCTCATCTTTTATCTCATCCACTCTCCATTCTTGTCGATTTCCATCATGTTGGGTCATATGGAATTGTGTGATAGATTCCAACATATCCCCTTCAATTGATTTTTCTGTAATCAAATTTCACATGCAGTTAGTTCAATGCAAAGACAAACAAGATAGGCCCAAACTCCGCCTAAACATATATCTGATTGCTAGATAAACTCATAAACAACCATCTTTTCACTCTGAATTTAGATATGGAAATACAATAATTTGGCAGATAGGTGCAATTCTTAACAACATAAATACACAATAGACAACTGATGGATCCTAGCCACTACACTCAAGATTCCTATTTAACACATTTTTTTATTAAGTGTTAACTTAATTTATTCTTGTCAATTGAAATGTATTTTTTTTGGAAACTTGTCATCGTGGAAGGCTGGCATGATTATATACCCGTCTCACCAAAATTAGTACCGACCCTTCAAATTTGATCATTGGTGGTAAGTTTTTTCCTAAATATCCACTATCCCTTGGAAAGTGGTATTATCAATATATTATTTTTCTAAATTTCGGTGTAAAGGGTAAAATTATTTTAATTTGGACAAGTTTAAACATTCTACTTTTTAGACTTTTTTCGACAAGTATCACTATAATCTAGCCATGTAATTGTTGGTGAAATTGCAATTTTCCATTACTTAAATTGCATTTTAAATACACAAATGAATTCAATATCTTGAAAAACCCATTTAATAACTGGATTGTACAATCTCAACAATTAATTTTTACAAGTTCAACTATTCTTATTCTAAATTTTTACTAAATTTTGAAAAAAAAACTAGTGAAAAAAATGTACTTCAAAAGTTAACAAGTGAAATATTTAAATCCCTGCCTGGTTTTCTTTCTAAAAATTTATTATCTCCCTTTTAGTCAAAGTGGAAGAACTAATGAGGTTATCAACATAGTAAACATCGTCATAATAATGATAATGAAAAAGCATGGGTAAACAACATCATTTAAAAGATTAAAAAAATAAACAAATAAGGTCAATGTTATTCACAAGAATAAACAAAGAAGGTGAAATGGTTAGGTGGTTATATTTTTTAATAAGTTGTTCATCATTAATTATTTAACCATTGACGTAATAAAATTTAAAATATAAGTATATTAGCAGTGACATTATGGTTATTTTGAAGTATATTATTTAGTAGTGGTGTAATATTATAGTATCACGTTTTTGAAATTGGTTGATATAGAAATTTATAGTTTTTTTTATTGTTTTGGAATTATGATTGAATTTTAAATAATATAGGTTAATTTAAAATTGGGAAAAACTTTTAACGACATTTTTCCATCCTACATCAGTGTCTTGGATCATGGTAAAAGTCTATTTATATTTAAAAAAATTATTATGATATTTAGACATTTAGGAGTTAGTTAAGTTCAACTTGGTCTAATGTGTTTTTAGGTAAAATGTGTTTCTTTAGTGTGTATTTTTGGTGTGTTTTTGTAACTAACTAATCCAACGATTACAATTATGTTTTAAACATAAAGTGATTTGAGGGTTCATCTTCTTCTCAATACTAATGACATTTGATCTTGGCTTAACATTGATTGGTCCATGATCACTATTAAAAAGCATGGAGGGTCATTTCCTCGATTATGAGAGATTCATTTGTAAATTGTTTTATTTTTGCATTAATATATTGCCTGAATTAGCGTAATTGGTTGGGGTCGTGGACTATTTCCCTCTTTCAATATTTTAACCATGTAATACACTAGTGTATTGACTTTGATCTACTTGTGCAAGCAATTGCGTTAATATATTTGACCTATGTGAATATACATTGTTTATCAAACAAGCTCTTGGGAAGACCTACTCATGTTGCTAATCAAGATCTAGAACTTGTGTCGAGGGTGGCAGGTGCGAAGGGGAATCTTTTCGTTCTCAAAGAACTTGGTTGTTTTATTATGCTTGGGGGATAGGCAATATCTCCAACACCTTGTGAAGGTCTACTCACTATGGATGGGTTTAAAATTTTCTAAGGAATTTGGACTCAATGCGATTACAATTTTGGGGAATTCGATGTTGATAATAAGATTTATAGTCATTCATGGTGATTTGGGAAGCAATTCCCTAAGGGGTATCCTGGCCCCCACGTTTGGGAAAATAGTCTTTTACCATATCAAAAGGGAGCACAACATCTCGGTGGAAAAATGGGATAAATTAGCATCCCACTTAAACAAGGGAACCTTGGTTAAAAATGGAATTACTTCCACAAATCCCATCCCATAAATGAAATGGACCACATCCTTTCATTCAATTCAATGTGTGTAGCAATGCCAATACGTATAAACCCAACTAGTGGAGCTTTCATGTTGCTTGTATGCTAGAAGAGAGGGCTTGTCCACCTTAAAATAAATGGAAATCTTTGCGAAGGGCGATTCAAATGTGGGAACAATCTGGAGATGGAGGGTACTCGTGGTGGATTGAGTTTGGTGGTGAGTTGGTCTCCTCTACTACAGTTGAGCGTGATGGAGTGATTTTGTTTAGAGGTGGGTTGGGGTTTCATTTGGTTCTGCTCTCAAGAATGTTGGGTGGCCTTCAAAACTATGGTTCTCCTTGCATCCTCAATGCCGGTGGAGTTTGTAGATTGGTATGATCATAACCGAGTTTCATTGTAGTTTCTTTATGTTCCTAATTTACCAAATTTTTATTTAAGAAATCCTCCAAATCCTTTCTTGTGGGCTTCCAGTCGTGTTGGAATTAGGGTGGCCAATTTTTGGTTTTCACTTAGAATTGGAAGGTGTGGTAAGATATTTTTTTGAGTTAGTCTCTTGTCTGTCCAAGATTTGTTTATAGTAGGAATGGGTGTCATTGATTGGAGGGATGATCCAAATTATTTTGAGAACGAAATGAAGGAAGAGATATAACAATGAAATATACATAGATATTGTGAGATACACAGAAATATTGCAATAAGCACAAAGATACAGTAATGCACAATTTTTATTAATGAGATAATGTACAATAACTGTAAAATTACAGACCGAATGACTCGCTAGAATGGTGGCAGCTTATATTTGAGAAGAGATGTGATGGCTACGCTCATCCGCAAGAAGATGATGATGTTTACAATGAGGCTCTAGAGGCCTTTTTAACATAAAGAAAATCCAAAACCCTGACCCTAAAGATGAAACACCAAAAGGTTTGCAGGCCCCAATGGGGGTAGTTGGTACGTCAACTTCTCAAGGGCGTAACTTTTTCATATGATCTTTGTTTGGGGTGCACGACAACTTGTTTGAAAGTTCTATTTGAGGAATACACATTTTTTCGTCACACTTTGGATAAATCCTATAGTGTGACTGTGGTGGGCCCAAAAAACATTGTTTAGGGCCTCAAAACGATCCCAAAATTTTAGGACCCGAAAAGATGTAGAAAAATTGCGAAGGTGGAAATGTTTTGAGCCAATGGAATAGGTGGGTGGCCATCGATTTCTTCCTGGATTAATCCTCCCCCCTTAGGAAGAAATGATCTTCATTGCATTAGGTCCCTAGGGAAGCTTTTGTTGAATCTTAACCTTGGTGAGTTGCTTGCCTTACTGAAGAACTTACCATGCTTAGCTTGTTGAAAGTTGTTATGAACCAATCTGGCTGCATGATTTGTCTGAGTGTGGGAGGACTCTGTCCGTGAAGATGCAAGATGAAGAACATGAGAGGATTTATCATGACTTGATTTGACTGGGTAGTGTGGAGGCACCCCCGTAGGTGCAGTAGGAATATCTTGGTTCTCTTCTACAATCTTGTTGATCTGCTTCTATTGGATAGAAGGGTCTTGGGCCACGATTGTTGTGGTTGCAATGTCCTTCTCTTCTAACCAGGTTGTGAAGAGGATAAATTTTGCGGTATGAGATATTACTTTGTTGCACTGTTTTTTCGGTACAGTAGTCGAAACTACCTCTAATATCTTGTAGGGCTAACCCCCCAGAGTAACAATGATGCAACAGGGTCGAGACTCATAAACAACATGATGCCTCCACATATATGGCTGGCCTAACAGAACATCACATACTTTCAGTGGGGCAACATCACACAATACCTCATCCTTGAAGGGCTTGATGTTGTATGACAGGTGGCACTATTGGCTGACATGAAGATCTCATCCCTAGAAAATCCATCTAATGTTGTATGGTTGCTGGTGTGGTGTGGTCAGAAAATCCAACTGCTTGGAAACCTTTACTGAGATGAGGTTTTTCTAGCTTCTGCTATCAACAATAAAATGCAGCAGGGTCCCCTTCACCCACATATGTGAATGGAAAAGGCACACCCCCTCCTCAATATCCCCTGGTTCCTATGGTTGGAATGTTGGCAGTCGCGACATAGCAGTGGGTTCTGCATCAATTATTTGTCTCCTTTTGTTATTGTCTTAATCGGAGTCCAAGTTGGGTCTCGGATTTGTTTCTTTGAGCTCTCCCACCAATTATTGTTTCAAGCGGCATTCATCGGTGTTGTGCCAAGGGATTTTGTGGAAGTCACGCCACTTCCTAGTGTCCTTCTTCGTCCTCATGTTGCTATTCTTTTCATGTGGCTTGGATTGGTTGTCTTGAGGTTGATTTTTATGTGAGTTAGGGATTCCTTTACCATACTTTGGTTGTTTTGGATTTGCAAACCCAAATTCCTGCTTGTTCTACTGCTTAAATTTATGCTCAATTTTGACATCATACATATAAGCAGCTCCTAGTGATGATATGTCCTTAAACTCCATTTCGGTTTGGATGTACATGTGTAGAGCCCTGCGGTATTTTAGAACCAGATGTCGCTCAGAGTTTTTGATACCCAGCTTGGTGTGCAAGGTATGGAAGGTCTTTGTGAACTCTGGCATTGTTTAATCCCGCTTTTGATGCAGTTTGGTCCATCTCATGTATTGGTTAGCATTGTTTCCCACAGGGTAATATTGCTCCTTGAATGCATCCATAAAAAAAATACCAAGTGGGCTCAACCCCAAATATTCCAAATTCCACTGTGGAACTTTTCTCCGAGTAAGTTTCCCACCAATGTTTGACATGGGAGAGAGCCTTACGGGGCGTAAAGGTGATATTTTCTCTGTCGGAAAAATTGTGAACAAAGAAATAACCTTCTAGCAAATTTAACCATTTTTCCAAATCATTTGCATCGATCTGACCTTCATATACGGGAATATCAAAATTAATGTGTACCTTGAATGGAGTAATGTCTCCAAAGAAACTACTTGACGAAGACATGCATGTTATTGTCAACAATTGTTGAAGGATTTGGGAAAAAATATCCAACATTTCATTCCTCTGTTGCGCAAGGGCTTCCGCGAGAAAAATTTTGATGGGATCTTCTGCTCCCATGTTCCTCTTCTCTTATTCCATTGGAGGTCACTTGGGTTGGAGAGAGCGGTTATCCTCAAGGGAAACTAGCTCGAGACCCAACTCTCTATATATTGACCTCGTCGGGGACTTGCACAAGAAATGAAAAGGAGTAGCCTACTTTGATACCACTGATCCAGATTATTTTGAGAATGAAATGAAGGAAAAGATATAACAATGAAATATATAGAGATATTGCAAGATACACAAAAATATTGCAATAAATAGAGAGATACAGTAATGCATAATTTTTATTAATGAGAGAATGTATAGAAACTATAAATTACAAAGTGAATGACTCACTAGAATGGTGACAACTTATCTCTGAGAAGATATTTTATGGCTACGCTCAATCGCAAGAATATGACGATGTTTACAATGAATCTCTAGAGGTATTTTTAACATAAAGAAAATCCAAAACCCTTAGAACCATGGAAGATTAAATTCCAAAAGGTTTGCGGGCCCCGATGGGGGTAGTTGGTACGCCAACTTCCCAAGGGAGTAACTTTTGCATGCAATCTTTGTTTGGGGCGTACAATAGCTCTTTTGAAAGGTCTATTCGAGGAATACACATTTTGTCATTTCACTTTGGATAAATCTTATAATGTGATTGTGGCAGGCCCAGAAAACGTTGTTTAGGGCCTCAAAATGACCCCAGAAGTTTAGGACCCAAAAAGTTGTAGAAAAACTACCAAGGTGGAAACCCTTGTTTTGAGCCAGTGGAATAGGTGGGTGGCCAACGATTTTAGCCTGGATCAAGGGAATTAAAGAAGGTCCTCCACAGGCATGAAGAAATAAGTCAAGCTAATTGTCAAGCCCTGCATAGTATTGATTCGAAGTTGGTTGATGTTGCAGAATTACTTCAGGTGTAGATCAAGAGGATCGATGCTCTAGAGATGGAATGTCAACAATTGTAGGAAATGGTGCATCCCTAGCAAATGGAATCATTTTCAAGGGCATCCAACAACCCTGAATCTGTGAAATATTATATTCAACAAACTTCAAAGGTGGAAGAAATTGGGGGTTAGGCCCTAGATCCAATGGATGTCGAGGAACTTGAGCCACTTCTTGCAACAGAGGAGAATGAGGCACATGATCACTGTCTACTAATATGTAATGTATTTTAGAGTCATTTTGCTTTTGGAACAATTTATTAAAGAGATTACCATTGGAACTCTATGGAAAGATAGAGTAGATGTTAATATAGATTATTTGTTAGCTTTCTTAGTACTAAAATACCATATGGACATTTCTGGTTTTGCTTGTAATCACTACAACTTTGTAGTAGAATCATTCTATTAATACAAAATCTATTTTGTCTCTGTTAAAAAAAAAGATCTTGAACTTGTGTCATTGCATGCATCAAAGGACTTCTGGATTTTGTTGTTTCTCATCATTTTTAGGCTGAGTGAACTGCTCTAGTATGTTTAGAGCATCGTTTTCAATTGGAAACCCTTTCCATTTGATTGTTTCAATCGAAAAGGTTTTTGTTTACCTAAGACATAGTCATCTATATCAAATTCAAAGGTATATAATTTCATTTTTTTTGTTTTTAAAATCTCTTTCATATTGTTTTAATATTTGATTTTAAGTTTTTTGTTTATATTTGCGGTTTGGTCCTTTTCTGATCTATGTATGCTCTTTACCTTGTACCTTGTGTGATCTTAGCAAATCAAAAATAGAGAAGAAAATTTAATGGCCGACGTATACTCTTTTCCTAGCACCTTGTGCAATCTTGGTAAATGAGAAATAGGGGAGAAAAGTTACATTTTCTGAATACACTAACCGATATCTAACCCCGAGCTTATAAAATTTCGAGAGAAAAAAACAAAACAAAAAATTAATTGTTTTAGTGTGAGGTGGTGTTTAAAGTTTTTTAGCAAGCAAAAACAAGGGTTTCAGAGTAAAAAAGCACCTCAAAGAAATTGTGAGTAAAAAAAGGCGGGGGAGGAGGGGGAGCCCCTTGCTTCTTTCTAACATTTGTTATAGCTTACTTGGTTGAGAGTTTCTTTTATTTGAGATAAATGCCTTGAGTTGAATTCTTTATTTTTATTACATTTTTTTCCATCGAAATTATTATACTACTTTTGGTAAAAGTGCATGCATCTTTAAGTTATAAAATAATTTTATTGTAAAGTGCATTTCACTTAAATTATAAAGGTGAATTACTCATAAAATAACTTTATTATTATTATTTACTTTAATTTATAAAGTAACTTTATTGTAAAAGTGATTCTCACTTATTTTATAAAAGTGGGTCAGTTACATTATAAAAGCAACTTATTTGTAAAAGTGAGCTTATAGGACAAAGTTAGACAAACATGACAAAAAAAAATTGTTTTGGAAATCTCATCATGCACCCATCACTACATGAATCAAATTCCACCTGCCACATGGCGCCTTAGTTAATTTTTATGTCTTTCTTCTAGTATGATAATATTATCATTCAGGGTCTATTGTCATTGGCGCTTTTTTTTTTTTTTAATTGCATATTTTTTCGAGCTATTTCTATTTGGAAATTAGAGTTTGTTTTTAAATCCATGTTACCTACATTTTGTATTATGCCTAGCCCAAATGATCCCTCGCTTATCAGTTCAAACTACTTCTCCTGGAAATCACATATGGAGGATTCACTGCATAGTATGATATTTTACCAGGTTACCTTGAGAACGAAATTTCCCTTCTTCAACCATTAAAGAGAGCCAAATGGGATAAAAAAAAATGATGAAGCACATGGATTAATTATAATATCCATTTCTAGTGATCTATAATTTCTCCTTCAAGGAATTAAGACCTTAGATGTAGCTTGGAAAAAAGTTGGAAACTATCTTGTGAGATCAATCCCACCAGCTCGAAAACCAATTGATTGTTTAAAAAACTGGATATTTCTCTTGCATTGAGTATTTTCTATCTAAGCTTAAAACACTTAGACTTTTACTTGTAGAATGTAAGATAGAGAAGGAAGAAGACCAACTTAGATATGTTATTATTGTTAACCTTGGCAATGTCTATTCTTTTTTTGTATCTATTTTTTACTCCACTAAAGAAGCACTTACTAATCAAGAGGCTACTTACAAAATGCTCAKTTTTTAATTCTTTTGTGATTCTCTCATTAGAGCATAGAATAAACTCTTGCATCTCGAAGTTATCAACACTGCAAGTACATTTAAAAAAGTATTAGTAGCACAACAAAATCAAGGCCCCAAGCATTCGAAGAAGCAACATCCTCACAAYAACAAAGAAAACAAGGGTCTTAAATCCCCTCAAACAACTCCTCCTTCCAATGGTGATAAAGGAACTAAATAAAAAGGCAAGAAAATTGAGAGACGTTATAATTTTTGTAGGTGAGATAGTCATCTAGATTCTAAATGTTTCAAGAAGATGGAAGTCTTGGAATCAACAATGAAGAAGAACAATATCAATCTTGATCTTCCTTCTTCTAACTCTTCTTCTCACAAGCATGCATTTTTTGCTTATAGTTTTTATTTTAATGCAACATCCACTTATTCTTCTAATGAGTGGCTTATTGATTCTGGAGCATATTATCATATGGCTAAAGATAAAACCATGTTTTTTTCTCTTAATGAATGTAACATCAAAAAAATATTTTTTGTGATGATAAATCTCTCAATGTTGTAGGATCTAGAACAATTCAATTAGATGATAACTATTTTAATGAGGTATTATGTGTTCCAAGTATTTCCTAGAACCTTTTATCATTGTATCAAATCACTCATTCAAGTGAAGGGAAAACAATTGAATTTTCATCTCACCAAGTTGTAATCAAGGATGTAAAGGCTCCCAAGCATGTCTTAGCTACTGGAATTTTCGATGATATTACTAGGCTATAAGATTTGATAACTCTAGGTTATCGTCTCTTGCATCAATTTGTATTGCTCATAGAATTGACATGAGAAAAAATTGGCATGAGTGGTTTGGTAATATAAACTATCGCTCATTGCAATACATATGTAAACAAAATACGATGACTAATCTTCCTTTCATTTCTTGCAGAGATGGTGTTTGTTCTGACTTTGTTCTTAGCAAACATCATCAACATAATTTTGACAAATGTCTCGCTTGGTATGCTTGTTCATAGTGATTTGTGTGGTCCTGATGCAGGAGCATCTCAAGCGAGCCAGCGCGGAAGCAAAAAGACAGTTGGACAAGCGCCAATGCAAATTTTGAAATTACCTTGAAATTGATGCGTCATCTTAAATAAGATAATTAAGAAGGAGCGCACTTGTGTAATGTAAATGTACCTTGAGCGATTTTCTCTCGTCCTTAGTAGGTAGAAGGCATTTATAGTAGTTAATGCAAGTAGATAGAATTCAATTCTAGATTTGACAGTTTTAGAGCGCAAGAGGGAAACGGGATATAGACACCCTCATTGTGTATTGTAACATAGGCAGCATTAGTGTATGGAGAGCATAGAAAAAGAAGCAGAGATTTGTGTAGCAGACTTCATGTATAGAAGTTCTGGATTAATACAAGAAAGTTGTGATTCAGACTCATGGTGTTCACATATTCTCTGTGTATGCATCTTTGAATGTTATGCTCTTGAATGTTTTACTCTTTCTATCATGCAATTGATTTTATGTTGTGTATGAATGATTTCTTGTTGAATGTTTGAAATCTGAGAGGAAAGGGCAATGGAATGAGTTTCAATTGTTTCTCTATCTGAGCAAGAGTTCCTGCAAGGAGTGCAGTTGAATCGTCCGCAAGGAGTGCATCGACAAAGGTTCAGAGTTTTGTCTCTGAAACCTCAGGAGAGAAAGCTTTTGTTCTCGTTCACTCAGAAGTGTAGTCAGGCACAGGAGCCGTGCAAGGAGTGTGCAGGCTGAGCGAAGCCTCAGGGTTGCGAACCTGAGTAAAGTATTTAGGGACTGCTGCTACAGGTGTGCGCAGAGTAAAAGGATTTCAACACTTGGAAGTGCTTGAAAGTCTGCCACAAGGAGTGCGTGCAAGGGTTTTTCTAGAAAGGTTCAGAGTTGGAAAAATTTCAAAAGGATTCAAAGCCTTCGAAGTGGGCGAAGGAAAGCGTAGCAACGTCAGACCGCAGGAGGACGAGTTCTCAGAGGAAGAGATGGACGGTCGGAATTCTCTAAAGAGAATTCAGGAAGTCCCGTGAGCCGTCAGATCTCATGGAGGAACAGAGGGGTTACGATGAAAGCGTTGAAAGTTCCTAAGCTCAAGAGGAGTAGGACCGTAGATCCAAGCCACAAGGGCCGTTGGATTTACACGTGGGTTCTATATCGGGATTTCATAGGTCGAAGTTCCGTAAACATTGCAATGGGAATCGCAAAATCACGAAACGTGAAATCCCGAAGGCTAAAAGGACGGTGTGGGTCAGAGGAGTCAACGAAGCGGACAGGTGGCGCACTACTGACAAGGAAGTTAATTCAGTTGACCATTTCGGGTTTTCGCGGGGTGAAGTCCCGAAAACTTTGCATTAGGATTCGCGATATCGCGAAGTCCGAAGTGCCAACGGAGTGATAAGACCGTTGAAAGGTCAAAAACTCACGAGCACATCAGAGGTTCGGCAAATCAGAATTCGGGAGTCAAGGAGACAAGTTTCTCGACATCGCGATCGACGAAATCGCGATAAGAAAAATCCCGAAAAGAAGGAGGAAAGGTCAGCGTTGACTGTTTCGGGGTTCGGGGATTCAAGAGACCAACGCTTGACCACTGGATTCGCGAAGTTGCGAAGTCCGATCTCCCAAGTGTAAAGAGGGGATCCCGTGAGAGTTTGTTGTGGGTGTAGATTTCCCGATAGGGAAATAGAAGAGTCGTTTAGAGTTCTTCGGTCCAGTGGTAAAGGAAATATCCTGTGTTGACGTGGACTTTCCGACCTACGGGTTGTGGAGGGAGCGTGCGTCAACATCAAGTGGTATCAAAGCATAGAAAGGTTCTTTGCTTTCTGTAGCAGAGAGAAAGAGAATTCACCATGCCGCCAAGGAGAAGGGACAGGAAAACACCCAATCCACCAGAGGAGAGGGAAATGTCGAGAAGAAGGGGTAGGCAGATGACAGATCTAGCTATAGAGAGAGAGATGCGTGATCTACAAGCTAGACTCGAAGACATGGAGACAGTGTAAAGACACACAGTCAGTGCTGGGGATCTTAGTGATTCCGAAAGTGAGATTGATGTTGAACGTGGAGAAGAAGTTGCAGCTGAAGATGCAGCAAATGAGCATTTGATTAGAGCTATTGCAAGAATGGGTGCAAGAGCGAAGATGGACATTCTCGTTTATGAGGGAAACTTGGATGCAGAGAAGCTTCTAGACTGGATTAGAGCTCTAGAAACATACTTTGACTATGAAGATATCGAAGAGGACAAGAAAGTCAAGCATGTTGTTACAAGATTGAAGAGACATGCAGCATTGTGGTGGGATGAACTACAAGCTGACAGACGCTGCAAAGGAAAGCAAAATATCAAGAGCTGGGATAGAATGATCGCGAAGATGAAGGCGAAATTCATCCCCAGAGATTATCAGATTAATCTGTTCAGAAGAATGCAGAACCTGAGATAGAAACTGATGACAGTGAAAGAATACACTGAAGAATTCTATAAGTTGAACATCAGGGCAGGTCATCGGGAGAGCGATGATGAAAAAGTTGCCAGATACATGAATGGTCTGAGATATGACATTCAGGATGAGATGAGCATGGTAACCACCCGAATGGTGGAAGATGCTTATCAGATGGCTCTGAAAGCGGAAGAGAAGCTGAGCCAAAAGCAGAGTCAGAGAGGTCGAGGTAGAAGTCATCCCAGAGGCAAATCAGTTGCCCAAGACAAATATTAGAAGCCAAAGGAGGACTAGAAGAAACCTCAGACTCAAACTGAGAGAGGTGGAAGCTCACAGGGAGGGCAATATGCTGAATAGCGAGGACAACATACTGAACAGAAAGGAGATTATGTTGATAACAATACTTTTCCTTGTACTAGAGGTAGAGGAAGAGGAAGAGGTGGAGAAATAACATGCTTCACATGTGGAAAAATGGGCACAAGTCTTACGATTGTCCAGATAAAAAGAAGGAGAGTGGGGAATCTCACATCGCCGAGGCATAGAGGTGGGATGTTGAGGTAGAAGATGATGAAGGCGAAAGATCGTTGATGATGTGAAAAGCTCTTTTGACACCAGAGAAGGAGGTGGAGAGTTCAGTCCAAAGAACCAGACTTTTCCAGACTGCTTGCAAGACCAAGGACAGGGTATGCAAGGTCATTGTGGACAGTGGTAGCATGGATAATCTTGTTTCTACAGAGATGGTAGAGAAGTTGGAGCTAGAGACGATTGATCATCCAAGCCCATACAGAGTTTTGTGGCTACAAAAAGGACATCAGGTAACTGTCACTAAACAATGTTTAGTTGAATTTAAGATAGGAGGATATAATGATAAGATATTATGTGATGTCATTCCTATGGATGTTTGTCATCTATTGTTGGGTAGACCATGGAAATATGACAGGAATGTGATTCATGATGGGAGAATGAACACATAT
>JASDQU010371487.1:28189-40675 GCA_032191745.1 Picea mariana | reverse complement strand
ATCGAATCTCAATTTACCTCTCAACTCTCTTTTAGACCCAACCCTCTCAACCTCAAAGTATATAGGAATTTTAACCAAAAATCGCTCTCACCCCCCTTCGGATGATCAGGGAGAGGACGAGGTAAACTCAAGACATTCTGGACACATATCTAATAAATAATTACTTGAAGAAGCAACATGCAAAGAAACTATGATTGGTCATCAAGCAACTCTGGAGGCATCATATTCAGTGGCAGCAATGAGAGGACCCCCGAAATTGACACTAGCCAAAGAAAAAAAATAAAGAGGTAACACCAAACCATCTAATGCTAAATAATGCATGTTGTCTCCTAGAACTATAGGGGTTTGGGAAATAAATAAAAAAGGAACATGGTGAGGGATCTCTTTCATTCAAAGCACCCAAACATTTTCCTAATCCAGGAGACCAAACTTTCAAAAGAAGACATGCAATCGTTGATCTCGTGTTTAATAAAATACACCAACAGTATCTCATTTGGCTCAAGGGGAGCCTCGGGAGGCATTTGCACCATTTGGGAAAATTCCAAGCTTGATCTGATCCAGACTTTCAAAACCCAGCATTGGATTTATACAGATCTGTAGTGCAAACAAACTGATCAACACTTCAAAATATTGAATGTTTGTGTTCCCATGCAATACAGAGAAAAGAAGGAATGTTGGAACTTTTTGGATGAATTCAACCAGTATGTTGATTTATCCCATTGCATCATAGTGGGGGACCTTAACCTGACTCTCTCTCTCTCTAATAAAAGGGGGGGGAGAGGCACCCTCTGTGATCATTTCAAAGATTTTGTTGAGACCCTTATGTACACCTGGGATATTATTGATATAAAGCCTAAGAATGGGAAGTATACTCGGACTAATCGACGTCTTAACCCTGGTCATACAACTGCACGTCTTGATCACTTTCTCTTCCATTATGTATTTATTGATGTTGACTTCTCCCTAGTCTCCTCCATCATTCCCTTAATAGCTTTGGATCATTGTCTTATCTTCCTCTCCATCCTTCCCTGAGTAAATCTTGGGCCCATTCCCTTTCACTTCAGTCCCCTTTGGCTAAACTACCCCTCAACCAAGGACATCATTCATGATGCTTGACTCACCCCTATAAAGGGATCCCCTGCATTTTTTTGGGAGTCAAATCTTAAAGCCACCAAGTCTAGGCTCAAAAAGTGGGTGGAAATAAACTTCAAGGAACCCTCCTTGGCCAGAAAAGAATTACAAGCCTCTCTACTTCAGACTTAGAAAGAGATGGAAGTGAGAGAAGTAACCCAAGCTCTTATTGACGAAGAAAGGGACCATTACTCAAAATTATATTCACCTCGTAGAGATGAAGAGGAGGCTTGGCACCTCAAGTACAGGAGTCTGTGGCTTCAATTGGAGGATCGAAACACCTATTTCTTTCATAAACAAGCTAAGGCTAGACATAATCATAATGCAGTCACATCTATCCAAGGGAGAAATGGGAAAATCCTCAACACTCAAGATGAAATTGTGGAAGAAGAAACATGGTTCTTTTCTCTTCTTCTCAACGAAGACATTGGTGATTCCGAGACAGTTATTCAAGAAATGATGACCTTTGTTCCACACTTAATCTCTCGAGAAGAGAATGAAGCCTTGAATGATATCATAACTGAAGACGAGGTTATCAAAGCTATTTGGGGGCTCCACCCTAACAAAGCTCTTGGGCCTGATGGATTTTCAATTTCCTTTTATAGAGATAATTGGGACCTCATCCGAAAAGACCTATTCACAATGCTCAAAGGGGCCCAATCAAAGCTTAAATTAGGGGGAGGAACGAACAAAACCTTCCTAGCCCTAATTCCCAAAGAATCATGACCTTCCTCTTTCTCTCACCTTAGACACATCTCCCTTTGTAATGCCTACTACAAAATCATTTTTAAGATTCTTTCCAATTGCATTAAACCCCTCCTCAGCAAGATCATTTCAGAAAATCATGGTGGATTCCTCCAGAACTGTAATATCATTAACACTATTCTCCTTGTTCAATAGTTAATCTATTCTAGCAGAAGCAGAAATGAGAAAGGTTTTGTAGTCAAAATGGACATGGAAAATGCTTTTGACAAGGTATGTCACTCCTTCCTTTATATTTCTCATTAAATGTGGGTTTGCTAACAATTTTGTTTCTTTAATAAGAGCTTGCATTGGAGATCCTTGGATTGCCCCCCTTATAAACAAGAGACCAAGAAATTTCTTTAAAAGCAACAGAGTGTTGAGGCAGGGATGTCCCCTCTCCCCCTTTCTTTACATCATCATGGATGATTTTCTAAGAAGAAATTTAGCGCAAGCTAGATAGAATGGCCATATCAGAGGAATCTCTATAGTCATAGGGGTCAAGGAAATAAATCACTCGCAATTTTCAAATGACACTATACTTTTGGGAGGGGATTCCATCATTATCGCTTCTCAATTTAAAAGGATCTTGGACAGATTCCTCCTAGCCTCAAGGGGATAGGTCAATAAAAACAAGAGTTGTATGTATGGTTGGAACACTCCTATTAATATTCTCAAAGCCATGGCCAAAATTTTAAAGTTCACCTTCAAACCAAATTGGCAATATTTCAAGTACTTGGGAATCCCACTCGCCATTAAAAATGTCACTGCTCTTTATTGGGCAGAGGAAATGGATAAAATAAAATCCAAAATGACCCAATGGGGTTCTCAATGGCTTAATTTAGAAGGTAGGACCATTCTTGTTCAATCATTGCTCTCATCTCTCCCCATCTACCTTTTCTCGATTGTCTCGTCCCCTGATGGAGTAGTATATTAACTTGGAATTATTCTAAGGAAATTCTTATGGTAAGGTGGAAAAACTTCAACCAAGAAATTCCATCTGGTGAATTGGGAAACACTCACTGAACCATTTGAAAAAGGAGGTCTCGGAATAAAAAATCTTCCCTTTATGAATGTCACGTTAGGAGCCAAGATTATATGGAGAATAGTCTCAGGAGATTAGTCTTGGTGGAAAATCGTTTTAACAAGGAAATATATGCGGCCCCCCAGGATTCGGGCCCTTGATTCTCTGTCGCGAGAGACTACGGGAACCCCCAATATGGCGCATCTGCAAGGCAGAAAACCATCTGATCCAGCCGCATCTATATTGGATACCGGGGAATGAAAGTAAATAACTATTTGGGATGACAAGATAATGGGGAGGCCCCCACTAAACTCTTTCACGGATATTGAACCCCTCAGGCGTTGGATGAGCCAAGTCGGGCTTTCTACTCTAGCCAACATCTCCTCTTGGGAAGGATCATCTGAGACAGTTTGGGCCAGTTGGAAGATTCAAAACCTTCCCCCCCATTTGGATTCAAGTTGGTTTCATCTCTAGGCTAGTTTGAAAGGATTTTCCTCCCTCTCCTCCTTTCTCCTCGACATATTAGGATGGGGATTGAAAGTTGGGAGCTATACGGTCAGGCAAGGATATCATCATATTTTAGCCCAAAATATAAATAGACCCAAGTCGACTATTTGGAACGCAATATGGAGCAGTGAATCCCTTCCAAAGATCAAATTCTTTGTTTGAACTCTTTTCCATGGGAAAATCCTCACAACAGAAAATATGAGAAAAAAAAAAAAAGAGCAATACAAGGGCCATCAATTTTTATCTTGTGTAAGAGCTCAGAGGAAACCATTGAGCATCTCTTTGTGGAATTCCCATACATAAGGAATTTTGGCGACTCTCAGACTGTGATCAGACTCCCAACTACTATAGCTGGAATGATCTCCTCACTTAATGAATCGGTTTTATCTAGGTTCCTTCTTTCACAAACCTATGTTAAAATGTGTTTGGAAGGAGACTCCCTGTTTTATCCTATGGAAATATTGGTTGGAAAGAAACTAAAAAAAATTAAGGACGAAGGAATCCCCCCTATCAGAGTCACGACCAAAACTTTAGGTATTCTAGTAGAGGTTGTCCGTCAAAAGGGGAAAAGCAAGCAGAACTTATTCTTGTTGAATGCCGAAGAAATACTTTGGTTGTCCCCCATTGAAACCAGTATAATGTAATCCCCCCATCCGACAACAAGGAATACCTGAAGCATAGAAATATGGAAGTTGAGATTACACAAGGAACAAATTGCAAAATGGGTCAAAAGTCAAAACTGTCATACTATTTTCTTCGATGGAGCTTCGAAGGGAAACCCTAGGGAGGCAGGCCCAGCGGGGCTCTCTTCGACACTAGAGGAAATAGTGTAAATAGCTTCTTCTGGAATTTGAGGGTTGCGACAAAGAATGAAGTTGAGTCCTACGCCTTGTGGCGAGGAGATACCCTTCTCCTTGACAGGAACATCCAACAAGCCATCATCATTGGAGACTCTTCATTGATCATAAGGAATATAGTTATGGATAGTACCCCATCAGACACCTGGCTCGGCAGAATGTGCAATCGAATCAGAGCCAGATGAAAAGGTATTCCCTCATGAAGGTTCTTCCATGTATTAAAGAAACTTAACACAGAAGCAGACAAAAAATTAAACGAAGCCTGTGGAAAGGACCCCAGCCTCATAGTAATTTTTGGAGAGAGGTTATCCTCAAGAATAATATCCCCTCCATAATATTAATGTGCATGGGTCCTCACTTTTACAAATTTCTATGATGTTCAAATGCATTTGGCTACTATGTTCATATATTAGGATATATACTAGGAAGCATAGTAAAATAAGCACAACTGGGAAGAAGAGTTCTAATTTTGAAATGTGGAATGTAAATGACGAATAATACAACTATAATTTTGACTCAAGAAGCTATACAGTTCGGTTGTAGCTTGCTCCTCTTTTTTAATACAAATTCACTACTCGTTTCTGTAAAAACAAACTTAAGAGCGAAGTTTTTGACATGTTTTTGGCTTGCAAGGCCCTTGTATAAAAAGAATATAGGAATCTACTTCATAAGTTAAGAACAGATAATGAGGTTGAATATGTTAACAACAAATTCACGATGTACTACATTGCATAAAGCATTCAAATGCAACATATTGATCCATATACACCAAAACAAAATTGTTGGAATTATTGCCATTGATGTCAAAGGATTTACAACATTACAATACACATAACATTATCAAGATTGATACACAAGTATCGCAGCAACCGGAACGATCTACTGGGATAGGGTTTGGAGCAACTGCAAGCTAGGGTTTGGCAGTCACGGCCATAGCAGAGGACAACATGAGCACCAAAGGGGGGGGCAAGGGTACCCCCTCATACAAACAAGTAGTGGTGGACAGAGGGAAAGGTCCAAGAGGCGTATTTTTCAAGGCACCAATGAAAGGCACCTCGGGATCAGACCCAGAAAAAGGTCAGGAAAGGAACCAAAAAAAAAGTGAGTACATGGGAGAAGAAGCTAGAGAAACTCAGAGTGAGGCGTAAGACACAACGAAGCCCAATGGGATAGAAGGGCACAACCTCTGCAAACGCAAAACAAGAATGATACCCAAGGTGATACTAGAGGATCCGCAAACGCAACTCTACAGGGACCAAATGAAGATGTGTGCACTAATCTGTAAGTTCATGGGTTTGTGGCCCACAGAAAGAACGTTGTGCAACTGGATTAAACATCACTGGAAGCCAAATGGAGAAGTGGAGCTCCACCTTGGCTTGAAAGGCTTCTTCACGACAGTATTCATGAACCTGGAGGATAGGGATAGAGTCTTTGAGGGAGGTCCATACTTCCACGCCTCAGCAGGACTGTATATGCATCCATGGAAGGAAAATTTCTCCCTAGAAAAAGATACTTTCAAAAAGGTGTCGGTCTGGATGAGATTTTATTCCTTACCCTTAGACTACTAGTTGCCCTCTAATTTCGAAGCAATAGGAAACAAACTGGGGAAATATGTGAAGACCTCAGAAGCCACCCTAAAAGGGAGATATACATCTTACACAAGAATCTGTATAGAGATGGATGTGTCTGGAGAACTCCCAAAAGCCATAAGTCTGGAATTCAGGGATGAGGAATGGATCCAAAACATAGATTACGAACAAATCCCATTCAGATGCAGAAGATGCCATGAACATGGCCACCTGATCAGAGAATTCCCTCTTAATAAAAAATAGAAAGTAGAAAACCCCAAACCACAGCAGGATGAGGATGGGTTTATAAAACCGAACCCCAAAAGCAGAGAAAACAGAAAGCAGAGTTAAACCCCAGCAGGAAATAACCCGAAGACCCAGAATAAAATGAAAGGAAGGGACAAAACCAATAAAGGGGAAGAAGACAAAAAGGATTCAGAAAAATCTCAAGAAGTCAAAGAACAAGCAACAAACGATCCCAACAATCGGCCAAGTAACAAGAAGGAACAGGGGAGTTGTGCAACCCCGATGGATGGAGGAAATAGAGACGACAACACCCCCATGCAAGAAGCAGAGGGAGATGCGGAAATGACCCCGAACGAAGTAGGCACAGAAGATCCTAATCTTAGGGACCTTGTGGAAAAGGAAGGGATATATATCTCGAACATACTGGAGTAATGGAAAAGACAGGGAGTAGACAATGTACCAACAGATCAACTTGACCACATTCAGTACTTGTTTCTCCTAGGGGAGGAAGCCAAAGCTAGAGGAATAAAGCGCACACATGGGGAGATATGACACCTAGGAGTCAAAGCCGGCAAGGGACAACCACAGCTCTCACCCAAGCAAATGAGGAGGAAAAAGGGTAGGAAAACAAATAGCGTAGCCCTACAGGAGCTTGGAGCGCTACTAATAAACTCGGGTAAGATCAAGAAACTCTTCCCCAACTCCCCCCCACATGTTCAAATGAAGGTTATAAATTGGAATATAAGAGGCCTAAACAACCCGAGAAAGAAAAGAATCCTTAGAAATAGACTAAATAAAGAACAACCGGATCTATGTTTCATTCAAGAGACAAAATGCACTACAGACAGAATGGAGGCAATCAGTAAACAACAATGGCGCAAGTACAATATGGTGGCTATCAGAGGCCACCAAATGGCAGGAGGTATTCTCACCTTGTGTAACCCACAAGTATTGAGCCCAATAGTAGCTGAAGCGACCAGGCACACCCTTATGGTTCGCATGCAAAT
Source organism: Picea mariana (assembly GCA_032191745.1). Classification (NCBI taxonomy): domain Eukaryota; kingdom Viridiplantae; phylum Streptophyta; class Pinopsida; order Pinales; family Pinaceae; genus Picea; species Picea mariana. The sequence continues at coordinate 33,594 of JASDQU010371487.1, read as the reverse complement.
CATTGGAAACACAGAGGTGATTCTATGCACTAATGTGTATGGGCCCCAAGTGTTAGGGGAAAAGAGAGGAATGATACAAGACATAGAAGAACTTAAAACCCAATCCAACAACCTCTAATGGATCCTTGCAGGGGACTTCAACATCATCACGTCACTTGCAGAGAAAAAAGGAGGTACAAGAAGATTGGATAGGGATGTGGAAGAATTCTCAAAGTTCATAGACACAGTGGAGATGGTAGACCTCAAAAATAATAATGGGAAGTTCACCTGGAACAATAAACGGATGAACCAGTATCAGGTAGAAACAAGACTCGACAGATTCCTAGTATCGGAGTCAATCATTATGCAGGGGATAACCTTAGATTTCAACATCCTTCCCTGGGGGGGATCTGATCACTGGCCAGTGCAACTGGAAGCAGGATTCCAAACCATACCAAAGAACACACCCTTCAAATTTGAGAAATTATGGATTGAACACCCAACTTTCAAGGAAAGAATCAAACAGTGGTGGCAAGAGGAGAAACCAGAGAAAGGGACAAGGATGTTCAAACTCTATAAGAAACTAAAGTACATCAAATATAATCTCAAGGAGTGGAACAAGGACACTTTTGGGAATATAAACCAAGAGAAAAACAACATAGAAGAAAAAATTAAAAAACTCTAGGAAACCTGCATTTCGGAGGGCTATATGGAGGATCAAAAAAAGGAAGAGATCCAGATGACCCATGAATGGGAATATCTATGCCAGCAGGAAGAAACACTTTGGCGACAAAAGTCTCGTATCAGATGGCTAAGGGAAGGAGAGAGGAACACCAACTTTTTTCATAGAACAACCATGGCCAGAAGAGCCCATAACAAAATCCTAAAGATTAAGGACCAGGATGGAATAGAGCGAGAGTTACATAAGGAGATCGAAACTACTCTGATAAACCATTTCCACGAGATAGCCCATGAACCCAACCAAGACAGAATGGAGGCCATACAAAGGATAATCCAGCATATCCCCTGCCTGGTCACCGAGGAACAAAATAACAACCTAAAAAAAACCATTTCTGAGGAGGAAATTGACCAAGTACTCTAGGAAATGCCCAATGGGAAAGCCCTAGGTCCAGATGGCTTCACAGTGGAGTTCTTCAAAGCCTGCTAGGAAATTGTCAAACACGACAATTATAGGGTAGTGGAAGACTCTAAAAGGTTAGCATCCATTCTAAAATCACTAAATGCTACAATGATTACACTAATTCCCAAAGAAAATGAATCTAAAACCCTTGATCATTACAGACCTATAGCGTTGTGCAATGTGGTTTATAAGATAATCTCCAAAGTTATAGCAAATAGATTGCAACCCCTCCTACCCACACTGGTCTCACAAGAACAGGCAGGCTTCGTGGAAGGAAGACAAATAATGGACAATATCATCCATGCCCACAAGCTTATCCACACCCTAAAGCTTCAGAAGAGAGGGGGAATGATAATACAACTAGACCTAGCAAAAGCTTATGACAAAATTAGCTAGCCCTATATGGTCAAGACGTTGGAAGCCTTTGGTTTCACCCAGCACTAGATCAGCTAGATAGTTAGCCTAGTATCCACAACAAGCTACTCGCTACTAATAAATGGAGCCCCTGCCAAACCTTTCTGGCCCACGAGAGGCATCAGACAAGGAGACCCACTTTCCCCCTTTCTTGTTCATTCTGATGATGGAAGGTCTAAGTCGAAGCATAAAAAGTGCAATTGAAACAAGTGAAATAACAGGTATCAAACCTTTCAAAAATTTCCCTACTTCCACACACCAACATTTCTTGGATGACACCTTAATTCATGGCATACCCACAATCAAGGAAGCAAAAGCCTACAAACGAGTTCTAGAAGAGTTTGGGAAAGCCTCAGGTGCATAGATCAATCATTCCAAATCTATGATCTTCTTCTTCAATACCAACCCTGCAATCCAAAGAAATTTGGCCAACATTTTGGGCTTTGAACGCAAATCACTCCCAACTAAGTATTTGGGCATTCCCCTGACAGACAAGGCTTACAAAATGTCAACCTGGGAAGGAATAATCAACAAGTTACAGGAGTGGGTGAAAAATTGGACGTATAGATCCCTCAACCTAGCCGGAAGACTTATTCTGACCAAGTCTGTTTTGCAAGCAATTCCAACCTTTATGATGTTTGTTTTCCCAACCCCCCAAGGGATATTACAAAAAATAAGAACCATCCAAAGGGACTTCATGTGGCGAGGAGAGGAAAAAAATAAAAAATGGGCCCTGGTGGCTTGAGAGAAGGTCTGTAAACCAAAAAGAAAAGGAGGTATGGGGCTACAAGACCCGCAAGTGACCAATGACACCTATGGGGCGAAACTTTGGTGGCACTGGGTCAAAGAAACTACTACACCATGGGTAAACCTGTGGAAGGAAAAGTATGCCCCGGACATATGTGACCAAAACAAAATCTGCTTAAGAGGCACCAGGGAAGGTTCAACCATATAGAACCTAGCATGGCGCAACAAAGCCTAGATTTAGACACACAGCTTTTGGGAAGTAAGGAATGGCAGAATAGCCAGATTCTGGGAGGAAGCCTGGTAACAGGAACCTAGAATGGAGAACCTGAACAGGGAGGAACTCCAACAAGAGTTGATTGCTCAAGGTAAAACCAAAGTCTACCATTACTGGAAACAAGAAACAAATCACAACAAATGGGGAATTTGGAACACTCTCACTCCATAGAATAGAGACCAAACCGCAACAATAGTAAAAGAACTGGAGGAGGAATTGGGGAGACGAAAAATAGCAATCATGGAAGGAAATGACCAGCTAAGATGGGGATAAAAAGATGGCGGGGAATTCAATCTAAAAGAATTATGACACTATATCGCGGACCAGGATCAAGAAGCCCCGACACAACAATGGGATAAGCTTTGGAACAACCCCCATTGGCCAAAAATAAAAATTTTCCAATGGTTAATACTCAACAACCAAATTATAACTTGGGAAAACCTAAGGAAAAGGGGATTCGTAGGTCCTTCCAGATGTCACCTCTGTCAAGCTAAGGAAGAAACAACGAACCACCTCCTTGACGAATGCACCTACACAACACAAATCTAGGACTGGGAGACAGGTATCTTCCGACAGTCCAATAGGATTCGAGGTAACATATCCGCAACTATCAACATCTAGAAAGAGAACTGCAACAAAAACAAAGAGGTGAGTCTTAGTTGGACCCTCATCCCAGGAATGATCATATGGGCAATATGGAAGGAAAGGAATCGACGCATCTTCAGGAACCAAAGTTGGTCGGAAGGGAAGATCAAGAAAACAATAATCTCCATGATAAGAGAAACGGTACAAAGCTGCAACTACCAAACAGGAAGAGCGCAACTAGCAGACTAGGACTCTCGAATCCTATAAGCCTTCCACCTGAAAGACGGACGCAACCCCAATCAGGTAAGACATCCACCACAACTCCAAGTAGGTGAGCGCAACTGGAAGTCACCACCATTAGGCTCCCTCAAGATAAATTTCAGTGCAACATCGAAAGGTAACCCAGGACGGATAGGAATGGGAGGAGTAATCAGGGACGGTAAAGGAAATATCATCCGTTTGTACGTTGGGAGTCTAGGAAACTCAACCAACAACGCTGTGGAATTTGGAGCCCTGGAGATCGACCTCGCGATTCTAAGTCGGGAAGGGATGACAAATGCCATAGTGGAAGGAGATTCCACGCTGGTTATCAACACAGTAAGGAGACTCCAAAATGGTACTAGAGTGGGCAAAATTCATAGGCACTGGTGCTTGGCACATTCCCTCCAAAACATTTAGGAGCACTTGCATACGGGGATCACAGTGGAGTTGTGCTAGGTATAGAGGTCAGTAAATAGATTGGCAGACAGAATTGCTAACGAGGGGGTCGACAAGGAAGGACTAGAAATGGACACTATCTGGAGTAACACCTCGAATGGTCAGTTCTGAACAGACTTCATCCAATTAGCGGTAAAAGACTGTGACGACAGCCGAAGTATGGACGATAGAATCGAGGATGGAGGCATAGGAATAACTAAAGGGCACGTAGGATCCAGGCAGAATCTGATAGCCCACCACTCAAACATGAGTTACAATGCATATCCAGGTCACACAACAAGAGGAGGTACGACACCACAGTCCTGTCAATAGGAAGAAGCATAGGGGTCGTATGTGGGAAAACAGAAATGATAATCAGGAGGCGAGAAAGGACGAAGAACAAAAGGGTTTTCCATGGCCAAGTATAGGTACACATCACTCAAGTACAAATACGAGGAGTGGTAATGATTTTCATACAGCATGCAGGGCAAAGGATTGGCACATGATTTACAGCAGAGCTACCAAGAGCACACACTCTGAAAAAGTGAAAAAGGACCAGAAGGTACACCTTTGTGAGCAGCCCATGATTTCCAGGACAAGCCCGCAACTGAGGAGATCCCATAAAAGAAGAAACACCAGGAATAGCCACAGACCGGAGAGAAGCAATTACAGAGGCCATCTTACATACCGGGAAGGGACGAATAGGAACAGGAGAAGAACCCAAAGCAAAAACCACCACAAACAAGATGAGATGGTATGAATGAAGAAAACCCATAGTAAGAGAGGCCCCCAGGGGAAAGAACCTCCGCCAAGCACTCATAGGATTACAAGGATAGAGCAAGCGGCCAGAGAAGCCAAGGGTACCTTTCTCACGTAGGTCGATCCAAAGGGAAAAGCAATCATCAACAGGTGGGAGAGAGAAATCAACACCACACGCAAGGACAAAGCCTAGTCGGAACTAATTCAGGAAGCGGACGGGATAAAAGACCCAGGGGCCACACAGCCCAGAACAACCCTCTACCAAAAAATGGTGGAGGAGGTCTGGCGAACAAAAATGTTGATAGACAAGATGAGCGCTGACTGGAAAGAGACCAGCAGGGACCCAATCAGGGACAAAAAAAGGTGCTCACAGAAATTCTGAGTCGCCTCAGTAACTTGGAGGCCATTGTAAAAAGACTAGTTGAGGACCAGAGAAGCCAGAAGGAAAAAATGGAACTAATCGCAGGCCAATTCCACCTTTACCTACGCTATGTGCACCACATGGAAATCACTCCAACAGACTGGAGCGGAACACCAGCTTGTATCAGAAAGATGCTCACGGTGGAGCAGAGGAAGGAGAACGATGCTCGAAAGGATGGAGACGAAAGGCATCCCATCATCTTGGACTAGCACAGGATCAGCCCCTAGTCAAGTTGTATTCAGTGTAGGAGCTACCCATTTTTTATGGTTATGTCTTTTGTATATGTTATGGTTCAGTTTATTAAACTGGTCTTTGAAGGACTAGGTTGATTTCCCATGGTGGCGGCCCAGCCCTCCCCCTACTATCTTAAACAACGCAACTCTGGGATC
>JASDQU010371486.1:113504-126694 GCA_032191745.1 Picea mariana | reverse complement strand
TTAAGGATCATTAAGCGTGAACTTTCTTCCTCTTTTTCTAATAATTTATTTTTGAGATTTTGATTCCCTTGCTCCAACTTCTGAATGCATGGTTTTGTATCCTTTGATTTCTTAATCTAAGTAAGTAGTTTTTTACTGTGATCTTTTAAACGATAAATTTCTTCATTTTTATTTGCAATAACTATGTCATATTACTATTGTATCTTTGACACTGACCATTGATTTTCTTGAAGGATCACCTTTGAGATGTCTTTCAAGTCTTCTGATATTACTGGATCTAAATCTAATTTAATATCGTGTAATGTTATCTTCTTCTTTTTGTAGGAAAATGTCAAAAATTTATTCTTTGTGTTTAAGATGAAAGACCCTAGTGTTTCCTTCCAAGGTGAACCCAAAAGTATGTCAACCTCATTGATCCATAAAGATACAACAATGAATTGTGATACAAAAGTATAATCCCCAATATTCAGTTGTAAATATGTTGTTTCATATTGTTTCATGTTCTACAAGTCTAGTTTTTAAATTATATTTGACTCGGAAATCACTAACTAGTTAGCGAATTCACTAACTAGTTAGCAAATTGAGTACTAATATAATTATTATGTTCTGGTGGGCACAATAGAAATAGTGATATATTTCCCTCCTAGTGTCCCTTTAACTCTAAGTAACACTAAAGCATAGTTCGTTAAATTTTAAGGAATCTTCATTTTTCATTACTAAACTCGATTTATTTTTGTTGATAATTTGCGATAAATAATTATGTGATTATGAAATTTATATGCCCATTATTTTTCATGAACAACTAAATAACACCTTAAGTATTATTTTTATAATACCCTTTCCTTCAATTGGAATATTAAAATCTTAAAAAAAAAAGAATATTCTTAAAAAATACTCTTTTCAAAATTTAATTTGTAATCATAATATTTGTTTCTTAATGATTAAAAAATTCTTCAACGACTTCTTTTATTTTAATCAATCAAAAATTTATATATAATATATAAATCACCATTTTTATAATCTTCTTTTGAAATACTTTTCCTTTATTTTGAATGTTCTATAATACTTCAACTTCATATAAAAAAATTCAAAGTATATAATATAAAGTCCAATTAATGCTTCAATTTATTAAATGATATTTGTAAGTTATATCATTCTAGCTCTTTGTATTAATATAGCACCAAGACTAAGATTCGAAAACCACGATTTTGGGTCAATCTTAATTTTGAAAGATCGAAATGTTTGACCCTTGATTATGCCCCCTTCTTCAGATTTGATTTGACACCGCGATCTTGTAAAATATTATGTGGTGATTTCAAAGATCCGTAGTATTAACCCCACGATTCTTCCTTACCCTCGGGCAACGATATATACAACCAATAGGTCGTGATTTAATTGAATGCACAGTGGAAACAACTTTTATGGATACAGATTTTTCCCGGAAGAAATTATCTCAATTTTATAAGAAATATAAAATCATTTACAATCGCTGATTAAAAACCAACGCCAATTCCGATCAAAATACAGTTCGGGCAGAGTCTATCAAAAGAAAACAAAAAACAAAACTGCCAGGTAACAACAGGAAGGCAGATATCCGACAAGGGACATGAACAGTTATCCCAGAATCCAAAAACACCAGCGCATCTCCTGTACTGACAGCAACAACAGTGGCTGAGCAAAAAACGCGCAGTAAAAGGAGGCAGTCACCATTACCCCACGAAGAATCAGAAAAACAAAATAACATCTAGTGATCCCCAGCTCATCCAAGAGGGACAGCCATCAAAACCACACGAACAGGCAGAAAGACAGGGCAGCCTCCAGCGCTCAAAAGACAAAACTCAAGGAAAGGCGAAAAAGTCATGGAGGTTCAAAGAGATTGAAGGAGGTAGTCAGACTCTCCAGATCTGTGTCACAGTGGAAGATAGATAATCTGCCAATCACTTGATTAAGTGCACGCTTCGAAAGAGCGTCTGCCTCCGAATTGAAAGATCTGGGAAGATGACGGAAGGTGATGTCGGAGAAAGAGAGGGCCAACTGTTGCGTTTTTTGTTTCCATCCATCGACATGGATGGATTGAAGACTACTTTTGTTGTTGATCCAGTCAATGATTACTTTCGAGTCACCTATAACATGTAGATGATTTAGGGACCAACAGGAAGCAATCAGAAGAGTGGCCCATAAGCCCAAGAGCTCAGCCTTGGTGTTCGAGCCCCTACCACAATTTAGAAACCACTTTGTCATCCGCTGCAGGTGGGATTTGAATGTGCCTCCAGCACCACAACAAGAGCCTGTGGACAGAGCCGCTCCATCAAAAAAAGCCACCGAGAAACCTTCTGGCAGGAAAGTATCCACCGTTTTAAGAGGAAGTGACTTGACAGTAGTCTGTTTCCACTGAAAAGAGGCCAGCGTTCTGTAAAAGACCGCCTGTAGGGAGGGAGAGGCTTCCTCAAAGAGGACCCTGTTACATTCCATCCAAACTTGCCAGCGAACGAAGACAGCCAGCGAAGGAGGCGTTGTTTGGACATTGAACCAGAAGAAGAAACACTCCAAAAAGGTGTCTCCGGTCCAGTGGAAACAAAGGGAGAAATGCTGCAGAATACGATTCCAAATCGCTTGGACAAAAGAACAGTGAGTGAACAAGTGGTGAAGGTCCTCCGAGGCTCTGCGACAAAGCACACAAATGCCCGGACCCTGCCAACCTTTTCTGCAAAGCAACTCCCAAGTAAGGAGTTTGTCACTAGCACACAGCCAAAAGAATAATTTATGCTTGAGTGGGAGCGGCCAGGACCAAAAACGGCTGAGCCAAGATGGCTGTGCCTCAAAAACCCTCTCCGACAACAGAGCAGCATAGACATTTTTAGCAACCACTCTGCCAGATCCGTCCCCCCCAGTCCAGGTGAGGGCATCATGATCCAACGATAGAGAAAGGCCCGAGCATCTTAGTGTTGCCGTATAAGAATCAAATTCCTGTGCTAGAGGCCCACCGAGGGCCAGCGCACTGCTATGTAACCAAGAATCGGAAGAGGAAAGGCACCCATTGCCTTCTTCAGATGCGCAAGAGAGGTCATGTTCAGGGAAAGCAGATGGGACCTGAGTTGTAAGGAGAGAATTGAAGAATCATCAAGGCCAATTATTTTATCCCTGCCAATTTTTATTTCAGCGCCCGCTCCAGGTCGCCAACGAAGCCAATGAAGAATAACATGGGAGGAGGTGACCAGCCCTTTCCAAAAGGGGGAAGCCCATCGCTAAAGTAAACAAGGCTTACGGAGCCAAGAGGAGAGGGGTCCATCACCTAAGTATTTATCTTTTACAACCCGATGCCAAATATTGTCGCTGGAGACTGCTCTCCAGAAGGAGCAAGCCAGTAATGCCGTGTTAAAGATAGCGAGATCCTTGAGTCCCCATCCCCCCGACCTTTTTGGCCTGGAGAGTGACTCCCAGCTGCTAAGGTGAAAACGTCGATTACCTGCAAGATCATTCCACAGATAGTTGAAGGAGAGTCTGCGGAGCAGCGAGATAATTTTGGCAGGGACTCATTCCAGATGCATCCAAAAAACAGCTAAACTTTGCAAAACCAACTTGATCAGTATAAGACGTCCCCCCAGGGACAGCCATTTGTTGCACTAGAAACCTATCTTTCTTTCAAATGTAGACACCAGCCAAGACCAATCAGCAGCAGAGGAAGTTCCCGGCTTTAGATGGTACCCCAGATACTTGAAACCAAAAGTTAAATCAGTGAAGGAGAAGGGGATGACGCCTTTAAGAGAAGAGAGTTCTGAATTAGAAAGACCCCAATAATGTACCGTCGACTTCAGAGGGTTAATGGACAGTCCTGACACAGAACAGAAAATCTATAGGATGTCCAAGATCGCCTTCCATTCCACTAAATCTGCTTTGGAAATTAATAAAATATCATCCACAAACATGAGGTGGATGATCCTGATAAGATTTGAGACCTTAATACCAGATATGCGATGCTCGGCAAGACTTTTTTGGAGGAGCAGGTTGAGCCCTTCCAAGACTAAAATAAAGAGGTAGGGCGATAGGGGGCATCCCTGACGGAGCCCCTTCTCGCTCTTGAAGAATCTGGACGCCTCCCCGTTGATCAAAACAGCAAAGTTGGCACTTGAGATGCAAGACATAATCCAATTAATGAACATAATTTCAAAGCCAATAGAGTGAAGAATAAGTCTTAGAAAATCCCAGTCGATACTGTCAAAAGCCTTCTTGAGGTCCAATTTCATAACCAAAGCTTTTTGTTTTTTATGGAAGATGCTATGAATGCACTCGTGGGCCACCCCGATAGCGTCTTGAATCCTTCTTCCCTTTAAGAACCCAAGCTGTTCGGCTGAAAGACTCCTTTCCAAAATTGGCTTGATCCAGTTGGCGATGACCTTGGAGATTAACTTGTAAACTAGGTTGCAAAGGGAGATCGGTCTGAAATCGCTGAAGGAATCTGGGGTGTTTTCTTTAGGAATAAGGACCAGAAAAGTAGAGTTTAAACTAGAGGATATTTTACCTTTAATCCGTGAGTCCTCCACCATCAGAAGAAGGTCCGGGCCAACAAGATCGAAGAATTGGGTGAAGAAATCGGCCGACCAGCCGTCTGGTCCAGGACTCCTCTCCTTTCTGAATGTAAACAAGATCTCCTTTATTTCCAACAGAGTAACAGGCTTAAACAGATCAGAGGCTTCAAAAGCGGTTACCAAGTTTGGAAATAGACTAGCTGTAGAGACTTTTGCCGACAAATTTTGCCCAACGTTCGAAGATAAGAAATTTTCAAAATGAGAGGCCGCTTCCCTTTTTAGTGCCTCCTGTCCATGGATGGGCCCATCAGAAATGCTATTAATGGACCAGATTACCTTCTTATTTTTGTTTTAACTGGCAATTTTGTGAAAAAAATTTGTGTTTGCGCTCCCCATTGGAGCCAGGTCTCACGGCTATGAAGCCTCCAACACTTTTCATCTTCCCACAACAGCATTTCGATTATCCTCCAAAGTTTTTAAAGTCGACTCCTCATACATAGTCAGAGCTAATGAAACGGATTTTGTGATGAGATGTGAGATCTCTGACTCCAGCCTACGCAGATTGAAGTCCTCTGCCTTTTTCTTGCGATTTTGCCAGTCTTTGGTGTGCGATTTAAGGACATTTAGCTTCCAAGCGATTCTCAGCTGAGGATTAGCTTCCGAGTGAAATCGTTGGTCTGACCATACAGAATGAACCAAGGCTGTGAAGTCAAGGAAGTCGTCCCAATGGTGGTTGTATTTGAAGGGGAATGGCTTGAATCTGAAGGGAAGGTTCAAGGTAAGAATGATGGGCGCATGATCAGATAAGAAGGGTAGAACAACTCGAGAGGTAGGGGAGACTAAGTGGGAGAAGAGAGCATCGGAGAGAAGGAATCGATCTAGCCGTTTGGCGATGGCTTCTGTGCCCCTTCTCCCATTTCGCCATGTAGGGGCGAGTTTAACTGGCACAATATCTATAAGATTAAAAGCATTGAATAAGTCTCTGAAAGGGTTGATACCTGAGCTGGACAGGGAGGAAGAGCCCCAGTGTTCATCAGAGGAGAGAGTAAGATTAAGATCGCCTCCCAGAATGAGATTCGAGAGAGTGAGAATACCGCTATCAGCAAGGCGCGTCCAAAAAGATGATTTATCAAGACAGGGACCGTAGACATTTAAGAACGCGAGTTTCTGGTCAGTGGCAAAACAGCTGCCTAAACACAAAATGCCTCCACAGGTCAAAAAAGGCTTTAAGTCAAAAAGTACTGGATCCCAGGCCACCAGCATGCCACCTGAGTTGCCGATAGAACTTAATGCCACCGAGACCCAGAGAGGGCGAAACTGGTGCAGGAAGGCTCTGGCAGAATGATCAGCTGAAAGAGTTTCTTGAAGAAACATGACCTCAGGACTTGTGTGCTCCAGAAGTCTTCGAAAGGAGGCAGCCTTGAGGGTGCCCCGGATCCCTCTAATGTTCAGAGAGAGCACAATCATCACTTGGAACGAGCGATGGCCTTCAGTGCTCTAAGGGCCTTTCCTTCTTGATTAAGTGGACCAGGGACAGCAAGAATAGAAGCGGATCCGTCTTTCTTTTTCCTCGCACTCCTTGTCTGAAGAGGGGAGAGCTCAACTCCGATACCCCGCGACCAAGCAAACGATTTGTTTTGAGGTACAGAACAGGTCGATGAAGATGCTCCCCCTTTTGAGGATGTCACAAGGATCTCATTACCCCGAAAGACTGATAACTGAGTGGCCGGATCCGGAATAAAAGGAGAAGGTTCCAAACTAAAGGCAGCCCGGAGAGAGTCCTCGGCCTCGATCGGTTGGCTGTATCCAGGAAGAGGAGTTGATGGATCGTCAAAAGCTACAGGAGAGGGTGAAGGGACGTCTAGGGGATCCGGTAACAGAGTAGGAGATAAGGTCTGGGGAGGGGTAGAAAAAGTTGAGGAGGGAAGGGTACTGTCAAGAGTAGGATCAGGGCTGGGAGACAACATTAACTCAGCTGTAGTTGAGAGAGGCTTAGTAAGGTTGGGGGTAACAAGCCAATCCAAGCTATTTACAAAAAGTTTTTCAGTGTCAGTGAGGGTAGAGTAAAGTGAGGGGCAAAGAAGGGCGAGCTTGTTTGTCAAGGAGAAAGTATGGTCAGGGGAGGACAAAGAGGGAGGAACTGAAGGGACGTCCAAGTAGTCTAAGGAAGGGTCGGCCGAAGGATAAGCTGGGGGATTTAAATAAAGGTCCCCGCTATCATCTGAAGGATCACTTGTGGACTTACCAGGACACGACCGTCGGAGGTGACTGGTCTCACGACAACGGTTGCATCTGAACGGGATTCCAAAGTAGTCCAGATTCTGAATCAGCTTCTTTCCTCGCCACTCAATCTCCAGAGATTCAGGTAGACCTGCAGAAATATCCACCTCTACTAGCACCCTGGATAGCATCCTCGTGGAGCCCGAGCGTGAGAAGGAGTCCAAGGAAATAAACTTCCCCAAGACGTTGCGAATGGCTCTAAAGGATTCCTCATTCCAGAAATGGAGAGGAAGTCCGGGGAGCAACACCCACAGGTGACGGTGCTGGAAGTAGTCGGAGTCTGGATTGAAGGCCAATCGCCATCGTTTGCGCATGAGGCTACTGCCTCCAAAGATACAGAAAGAAGAAAGGAGAAGTGAGGTGTCGTCTGGCGATCTACAGTTAAAACAAAGCCATCCTTTCTTAAGAAACAGCACTTCCGAACAGTAGCCAAGGATCGGGAACCAATGTTATTTAATCCAGTCCTCCAGAGGAGGAGCATTTAGACTCTTGTAGGAAACGTGTCCAACCAGAGAGCAAGTAGACATTTTCACCAGGTTTTCAAGCCCCACTCCGTCACCTAGCACTAAACGCCTAGGTCTCCTATTAGCACACCACACTTTACTTCCGAAAGTAGCTGATCGAGACGGGGAGGACTGAGTTAATGGGTCTGCTGTCCCGGAAGTGAAGATTGGAGCGGGGGTAGCTCTGTTGAAAACCTGTGTAGTACTTGTATGAGCAGGCTGAAACGACGCACTAGTTGAAGGAGGAGGACCAATACATTCAGAGGAATCGGCGGGAGGGGGAACAATATTTAAAAAATGCTTGGAGGGAAGTTTTTTCGCACTATGAACCAATGAGTCGATTTTGTCAAGGAGTCCCTCCTGATTCCAGAAGGTATCGTCTTCAGGATACGAGAGTAAACCGAGAAGGGGGTCCATTTTAAAACCTCTGGGGGACCACACCGGCCCACTGCACAATACAGAGTAAAAGGAAAAGTCTAGAGGCGCTAACAAAGAACCAAACTGTGCCGTGGATCGCTGGAAGGACTTTGGGTAACACTCCTTGTCAGAACTAAGAGGCAAAGAGAAGTCAGTGGCCGACAGTGCTAAGGCAAGAACAAAGGAAAGCAGGAAACAGACAAAAAAGGTTCGATAAAGGAGTCAGAAAAGGATGGGCTTGATCTAGCGCCTGGTCAAAACTAAATCAATAGACAAGCTTGGGTCAGGTGTCTAAAGAAGACAAGAAGAACCGAGAAAATTGGAACCCTATTCATCTAGGTTTTTCTGGTTCGGACGAGCTTCATCGCTCATGGTCGCTCCCTATTCATCTATTAAATTAAATGGTGGGTAGGTTAAACGTTCTATGAAATAATGATTTTTGGGGATATTTGCTCGAAATTCGATGAGAAATTATTGGATTCGTATATTTAAGTGATTAATTCTGTATAATCACATTGTCTGAGGGGTTTTCAGTATGTTGAATCCATTTCTGCATTCAAAAATGGATTTTGAACAACAAAAAATAGTGATTCGTGTAAATTTATATCGTCAAATTCTAGTGAAAAAAACCATTTCGTAGAACAGCTAGCCAACACCATTTAAGTGTCCACTCATATGGAAATCGGTGGTTCAATTGTACGGTTGATGTGGAACAAATATTCAGATTCTCTTTTGTATATTTTTATTTTTTTCCAATTTTTCTTCTGAGTTTGTAGCAGAATAATTGTCTTAAAACGAATTCCTCATTTTAAGTGGTATGTATGCGACTGTACATAATCTTTATTTTGGTGTGAAAATTTTATGGTGAATACAGTGATGGATGTAATTAATTTGGTGATCGTACAACACTACACGACAACGGAATGTGGCAGTGGTACGACGGACAATACTAAAATTGTACAGATCGTATGAAGACATTTTTTGTACAGTTCGATTGTGGCAACTTCTCTTATTTATATTCTTGATGTCTATTTTTTTTTTAATTTGTAGCAGACAATCTTCTCATGTAGCAACGAAAATGTAGCAGCATAATAATTAATTTTTTTTTTCTTCAACAGAAGTTTGAATGATGAATGGCCAAAGGCTAGTTGTAGTAAATGACTAGACGATCAAACTCCACACATCCAAAATATTTGGAACATTATATAGAAATCTATCTAGATAAGTAATAATATAATAAATGTATAAGAATATGAATAATATGAGATTATTACAATTGAGAATGAGGATTGTATATATACCCACACAGGGGTACTCTTTCCTAAGAGACATGACCTTTTAGCAGTAAGGTGTCTCTTCACTACATAGTAGTTATTGATTATTAATTAGTGTTAATATATAGAGAGAGAAAGATTAGAGTTATAGGTGTTATGTTAAAAGTGATAAGGGTGATAGAGATTAAGGTTATGAGGATTATGTTAAGGGTTATATAGATTAGGGATTATTAAGGTTATAGGTGTTATAAGTGTTATCGAAAATATAAGTGTTATAGGAATTATCGAGGTTATAAATGTTATAGGGGTTATTAGAGTTAGAAGTTATATGGGTTATCGGGTAGATAATCGTGAAAGTTTAGAAGGTCGAAATGGATATGATGCATTTACTCTATATTATTTTGGACTAGTAGGGGACGCTCATTTTACAAATAGCAAGGAGTCACTTGCCAACTCTCCAAACCATGGGGCACATGCCAAGAAATCCCAAAGGTTTGATGGAAAGCTCCATGACATAAAGTTGGTTTGGCAATTCATGAGAGGAGGGAACCTTTTCATAACTGTCCCCTTTATTGTATCATTGCAATGATAACTTTATGAGGCTTTCCCTTGCCATTTATTAGATATAGAAGCCTTCCAAGGGGTCTAAGCAATTTAATTAAGGTTGGGGCCTTTCCATCACATACCTAAAGCCAACTAATGATTGTTGGGTGCCCACCCAAAAGAATGACGATGACCACCCTTTCAAAGTGGGCCTCATCTTGATGAATGTTTTAGTTATGATTAAAGATGTTTGTGCTTTTGTTGGTGTGCATTGAAAGGTTAAATCTTTTTTTTCTAATTATAGTTATAGGTCACTTGAATTGGTATTAACATGATTGTGTGTCTATGACATTTTTTTCAATTACTTAATGTTATTAGGCATTTTTCATAATGTTCATAATGGAGCTTACATAATTGGAATTAACTTAATTTGATTATGTGGTTTTTCTATTATAAGTCAAGGAAACATTCTTCTTTCAAATAGTATGTTTTATTTGTACATTTTTTATTTATATTAATAATTTTTTATATAAGTAAGAGTCGGGTTATTTAAATTCACATTGACAAAAAAATTGACATGCAGACTGAGATTTCAGTCGAGTAGACCCTGATTGATTTCTTACTTAATGTTATTTCAAGCTTGAAAGCTTGAGTAGAACCATATTCAAAATTTGAAAATGTTTGAGAATATCTTAACAAAAAAGAAAAGTGTAGACAATTTCATGATAATAAGGATAACTTGTCCCATGACTACCATATCATATGCTAGCATAACATGGACCAAAAAACACATATATTAGAACCTCAAAGAGAGATCAAAATCAAAAAAACTTTGTGCTAATCTTCATCGCCTACAAGGGAAATGTGGTTCTAAGGATTAGATCCATCCTGGTTCTCTTTAATATCTTCTTCATCCTTTGGTTCTTTGTAGTATTATATCCCTTGTTCAGATCCCTCGATGGTGTTTAGAACACAATAGTAGTTATCATTGAGTTGGTACAACTCTTCTAGGATGGTGTTCAAGATAGGGTTTCCTTTCTCTAAGACAAAGTCCATATGCCAGGCTATCATCTCTTTTGCGTACTAGTGTAATCCAATAATGAGAAAGCATATAGAGTTTGGCTCCTTGAGAGACCTGTTTCTGGGATGATGGGCTCCAATTCCTTGTTGATTTTCTTACTATCGTTGACAACACTTCTAGCACAAACCTTATCTTCCAACTTTTCAAGGTTTTGGATTATGGTATATAAGAAGAGACTCCAAATTTTGGTAGTTGGAGTGAGTCTATTGGGGGTATCATCCCTGTGAACCCTATGCTCAGGAGGTTTACCTCTAGCTCTATGTCTAGGAAGGTTTGGCCTTTATGCTTCCTCTTTGTCCTTCAAATTTTATGTTTCATAAACATTTATAGGTACCTTGTAATCCATCGTTTCCATTGATGCTTTAACTCCTTCATCTTTTACCACAATGCTCTTCAAATTTGATTTGTTCCCCAAGTGTTTTTTATGAAGAGGAAGCACAATTAAAAGATTACCATAAGCCATTTGATTCATTATGGGAGTGATAATGAGAATGATTTTAGCTCCATTTTAGAGATCCATAATCTTCCATAACCCCTACTTTATTTGATATCTTACCCTATTTATCATTCATAGTGCACTTTCATCCAGAGCCAAATCCAAACTGGCAGAATCTAATCTCTCCCTTCTCATTCCCTCTACTCCTACATGAATACCAAATGTTCCCACTTTAGAGGACAATTGGATGATACATTGTCACATGTTGTATTGATTACAAAGGAATCACCCTTCCCTATCACCCTATCTAGATGTTTATTTATATAGTTGAAAGAAACATTTTAGAAAAAAAATTACGAAAAATAGAAGAACTAGTATTTTTCTCATAACCATTTATTTTCCAAGGAAAACGTCATGGGGAAAACCAAGGGATGCTTCCCCACATTCATGGATGGCATCCCTAGTAAACACATTGATGTAGACTAGTGCATCTCACTAAGGAGGGAACTGGGCACCTCCTAGCATGGAATTAGCCCAATACCTAGCAACATTGGTAACAACCGATTGAGATAACCCTTTATAGAACTAGCCTAATGCCCAACAACATTGTAAACAACCATTAGCCCAATGCCTAGCAACATTGGTAACAACTGATTGAGCTAACCCTTTATGGAACTAACCCAATACCCAACAACCCCTCAAGATAACACCTTGGGTTTCTCATAACCAAAATTGCAAAGTAATCTTATATGAATATTTTAGATAATTTATTAGCTTTGATTGATTTAGTTTATTAAATAAAAAAATTAAACTATTATTTTTAATAATAATGATATAGAAACGAATTAGCTCAATTTGAATATGCACAAAGGAAATATCTTCTTTCTAATAAAATATTTAATTTTTATAATTTTTATTTATATCAATAATTAAAAAAGTAATATTTTGTTATAACTAGGATTCCAAAATCATTGTATATTTAAAATGTTTAATTTGTACAATTTTTATTTATATTAATAATTAAAAAAAACACTTAATAAATAAACCAAAAACCTAATATTTTTCTTTAAAAAAATTCAAAATTCATCATATATCATCATCTAATTCATAATCACCATCTTATGTAATTTATTAACTTCAATTGATTTATTCTAGGAGGAAAATTTCAAAATTAATTGGAAAAAAAAATTAATCATCTTTGACTAAGTTATTATTTATATATTTTTAATTTGTTTTAATTATAATAACATAAAAAAATATATTTACTAAATTTTAAATTAAAAATAATATTTAACTCAAATTACACTAACAAACTTATTATAATTAATTTATTTATTAAAAATATGATATTAATTTTAAAACATTTTCATTCATCATATTTTATAGGTCAATGTTTTCATGATTCATAACTATTTTTTTTTACAAATCCATGTTTGTTTATTATTTCATGCTTAAAACATGAAATTACTTGTAAACATTTTCATTTCCATTTATGATATATTGCAGATAATATTTATTATTTCATGATTTATAACTATTTTGTTTATAGAACATGTTTATTATTTCATGCTTCATAATAAATGGAATCTCAAATTCATGTCAGAAAATATTTATTATTTCATGATTTATAACTATTTTGTTTGCAGAACATGTTTATTATTTCATGCTTCATAATAAATGGAATCTCAAATTCATGTCAGAAAATCTAAATCTGGATTGATTAATCTGTTTAACTAAACTTTGCTTTTATCTATGAAATAAATAATGCTGCTGGAAGTAGGCTCATGGAGATTCTCAATATCTTGTGCATAAATTATTATTGCAACTCATGAACCACCAACTTGATATCTCTTGGGAAGGGAGAAAAGCAAGATCATGACTTTATGCTCCAACCATCCTTGTTGTTTCTCTTTATAATACAGGGTATGGATTAGATTAAATATATATACCACCCAGGCCCTGAAGATAGCAGAGGAAGGTAATGATGACACATACAGTGGGCCACAGTCTATTTGCGTTATTGTATCTAGAAAAATAAAATAATGCAAAAGTCAATAGCAGTTGTTGCACGCTTGAGTCTTGTGATTCTGAAATGCCTTTGGGTGGGCCTCCTCTTCACCAAATACATTT
>JASDQU010371486.1:45956-58697 GCA_032191745.1 Picea mariana | reverse complement strand
GAAGTGAGAAAAGGAAGTCAAACCATCGCTGACTTTCGTGTCTCGGAAGTTCGCGAGATAGGAGCACGAAGGCTTAACGCCCCAACTCGTGAGGTGACGAGAGGCGAGAAGTGTGAAAAGGAAGTCAAACCATAGCTGACTTTTGTGGTTTATCAGAGTCGAAAAACTTGACGCTCTGGTAGCGTCGTGTCGCGAAGAGCGAAAGGACGCCATACTGGTTAGGCCTGTGGCGATAATCGCCGATCAGATGAGTGCGGTCAAGGGATGGTAGGGCATGTATCAGGTCCCATAGGGACTCGGGGAATTCTATTCTTCAGAGAAAAGAAGAAAAGGGGCGAAAAGTTTTATTATATCGTAGTGGGTGTGTTACAAATGATAGGTGTGTTACAAAGGGGTATTTATTTTGTCAATAACTTTGAAAACTTGCACTTAGGTTGACTTGTTTCAATTGCATTAACAGACAGAGTGTACTTGTTAACTTCTAAACATAGGTTAGTGTCACAATAAGACTTACCTCTAAACTATGTCACTTAACAAATTTGTTATAAATATATCATTTTATGGTTTAGGTTGTAAATCTAAATTTACATAGTGTTTTCTAGAGTTATGGTCACTTTGAGATAGAGGTAGAATGTGTAATTTCATTTAGAGGGTATATTAAATGATCTTGTGACTTGTACACATATAAGTGAATTAAATCTCACTACATGTTTTTTTCTTTTAAAATTTTTTAAGTTGTGGTCTAGTGGCAATATAAATCAATGGTTGTGACAATAACCCAAGTTTAAATTCCATTGGGCATGATCTTCCCCTATACATGATTTGTTAGATGTTGCTATTAATTATATTGAATATTGTTGATATGTATTTCGATTAGAATATTGTATGGCTCTAGTGAGATACCAACAAACACTATTATTTATTTAAGAGTGTGAGGGTGGATCTTTTTTTAGTTTACTATTTGTAATGATTATGGGTTATGAGGGTTAAGATTAGTGATTATAGGGTTAAGAGTTATAATGGTTAGGGGTTATAGTGGCTAGGGACCATGTGCTATATGGGTTAGGCATTAAGGGTGATAAGAATTATTCGGGTTACAAGTTATGTTGGGGTTAAAAGTTATAGAGATTATGGTTAGGAATTACAAGGATGAGTGGTTATTTGTGTTAGGGATTATATGGTTCAAGAGTTATAAGGGTTAGGAATTATAGGGATTAGGGGATATAGGGGTTAGGGGTGATATAAGTATAAGGGATAATGGTTATAAATTTTAGAGAATTGTAGGGGTAAGTGGTTATATGGTATAAGGGATAGGGAATATAGGGTATAAGAGATAAAGGTTATATATGCTAGGGTTTAATGTAACACCCTGTTTCCCCCAATTTGTAATTAATCATGAAATAGGAATTTCCATGCTAATGCATGAGGAAAATGTAAATGTATTATTGTTTGAGTTTCCAATAACTGACTGTGGGGGTGAAGCCTTGAAAGTACTGGCCATGATATCACTAGAGGAAGAATGTGAAAACTATACGAGAGGGTTCATATATCAAATAACCCCAAAATCTCCCTTGATAAGGATGACAAACCTCCTTTGAATCCCAAGGAAAGGAAATTAGTCAATGAAGAAAGGACCGGTGGTTGAATCATCAACCACCCCCATGAATGGAAACATGGGTTGTTAGTCTGAAGTACCACAGGGACCTGCAGACCTGAACTTCCTTCTGACAGAAGGAACCGAATAGGTCGGCAAACCCTCCTAGGTAAGAGGGACACACACATGGGGAGAGAGGGAGACACCAGACGAGGGAGGAAGCTCGCAAGGGGAGATGCGCAGAGCTCTCTAGTGAGTCGTGAGATGAAGGCCACGAGCTTGATGCCAAGGGGCATCTGAGAAACTTCGTTGAGGCCATCATCGAGAGAGAAAGCTCTGAGTTACAAAGAACATGATCCCAGCATAAGAAAAAACAGAGAGAGAACCCTCGAGAACTGTGAGAATTCCCTAGTGATATCATGGTTTGGCACGGGGGTGGCCAGAGTGATAAGATTGAATTCCTATGAGCCTATGGTTGGGTGGAAGGACGAACACCCACAGTCAGTTGGTTGGTGGCAACCTGTAATAGATAAGTGATTTCTTACCCTGTGTAATTTATCTGTAACTGTGTATGAATTGGCTATATTGTGTATGTTGCAGGAATCTGGCATATTTCTTAATGGATATACTGTATCCCCCTTATTTATGCTTGATTGTATAATTAGGCTAGTAAGAAAGCATATGGTTAGGATAGGTTTTACACCCATAAATACTTGTGTCCTATGGTGGCATAAGCCCGAGTCATGAACTGTGCGTTCGTTGACCATGGATACAGTTTCATGTATGCCTATAAAACTTCCTAATCCTTTTGAGTCCCTTGGAGGAAGAAGCCTATTAAGCTCAGGAGAGGTAGTGCAGATATGCACAGGCTCTCTGCAAGGCAAACCAAACCCAGAACCCCTTGATGAAGGAGCACAATAGTTGTGTTGAAGACTCTTCTAAGAGTCAAGTCCAGGAGAAAGAGCGCAAAGCTCTCAAGTCCTTCATCACTGACAAAGCTCTGGAAGGATAGAGAGTTTCAAATACCGAAAGAGAGTACCCTTTCATTTTCTAGATGCATGGACGAGATCCTTTCGGAGGATCTGAGGTCTCTCATGACTGTTAGATTGGAGGAAGGAACGTAGGCATTAATGCCTCGACCCCTTTCAGCCTTTGCAAGTAGCGAGGGAATCGGGACCATAGATCCCAAGATCCATGGGAGTTATCTGGACCGTCCATCGGAGGGACACGTGGCTTCTGGTCGGTGTTTCAGTACCTTATCTTCGCAAGTCACAAAATGACGGTATACGAAACCCCGAATCGGTTTAGTGTGAATAAGTTTGAGAAATCCAGGATTTGATCGCAACTGTTGATCATCCCGAAAAGATCACAATGGTTGATCGTGGCTAAAGATCGCAGCCATCCATCGGAGGGACACGTGGCTGTCGGTCGACATTTTGGCATTTCGGCACTCGAGAAACCATAGGGCAAGACCTCTCGTCTTCGCAAATCGCAAAATCCCGGTACCCAAAACCCCGACGCACTCTATGGTAGAAAGGACGAGTCCCGAAAGGATTTGGACTGTCCATCAGAGGAGACGCGTGGTGAGTGGTCAGAGATCGGGGAAAGATCTGAAATCCCGTGAGCCGTTGGATCTTGTACAAGGACTCGCGTATCGGGTTTCAGGGTTTGAAGAGTTGAAAAACTTGACTCTCTTACATTTCAAACTCCCAGTTACCAAAATCCTGATACGGCTAGGACCGTCAGATCAAGGGAAGATTCGCAGCCGTCGATCTCAGCAAAGGTAAGATTTCGGGTTTCAGGGTTTGCAAAGTTGAAAGACTTGACGCACTCGTATCACTGAGTCATGAAATGCAAAAAGGCGCCTAGTTTGTTTAGCCTGTGGTCATAACCAACGATCACATGGAGGTGGACAAGGGAAGAGATAGCCTGTGCTAGGCCCCCATAGGGCTTTGAGGATTCTGTCCCTCGAGAAGAGGCGAAAAAATTATTATGTTGTAGTGGGTGTGTGACATTTAAGGTGTCATAAGGGTAATGGGTTACATGGTTTGGGGAATATAGGATATGGATTATAAGGGTTGTGATTTATTATGGTTAAGGATAAGGATTTATAAGGGTTAGACGTTAGGCATTAGTAGTTATAAGAGTCAATGCTTACAAGTTATAAAATTTATAGATTATAAATATTAAGAGTTAGGGTTATATAGAGATGGAGACGGAGTGCAGGAGCAGAGACACGAGACAAATATGTAGAAGTTGAGACACTCGGGAGTGTAGAAGTTGAGATGCTCAGGAGTGCAGGAGTCGAGACGCTTAGGAGTGCAGGATCCAAGACGCTCAGGAGTGTAGGAGTAAATATTATTTGTGGCTAGGGCAGAATCCTAGCTGTGGGTTTCTCTTTGGCTGGAACAACCCTAGCCACCGATTTATCTTAGTAAAACACCTAATCATGTTAGTTAGAACCCTAGCCACCATTTTTGATATTGTTGGTTGTGATAGTTGCAGATGGGGAAAGATATACAACCATTGAAGAAGTTGTTGAAGACTGAGTCGAGAGCTTAAGGTAATTTATGTGATTGGTGTGTCTAGGTGGTTTTCTTGGAGTCTAGTGGTTCCATTTTTTTTTGTGGCTATGGTCAGCCATAATCAATATAGATATAAGGGTCAATTTTCCTCTAGAGGACACTCTCCTATTCATTTTGATGGGTAAGGGTTTTCTAGGCGCAATCAATCAAGAAAACATTCTCCTTGCAGCATGTGTTGCTTGATTGTCATGATTTAGAAGGATCCTACAACATTGTCGTGTCTCTTAATGAAAATTTTTCCGTAGTTGAGGTTCCATGAGTTAGAAATGTAGTGGAATGGCCCCCACTACCTCATCTCAACCCATTGGGTTTACCTAATTCTCAATCTGTCCCAGGTGACAGTGTAGGTAATGATTTCGAAACCTAAAATGATGATTCTTCTTTGGTTACTATTTCTTCAGATCTGCAGCTAGAGGTTTAAATCATTGATGCTCAACCAGACTCTATTAGAATTAATGGGAAGTTGTTGATCGAACTTGGTGAGGTGTCTCCTTTGACTCAGCCTACTTATTCATCCCTGGTCTTTGAAATGGATGAGATCCCTACCACTCATACCAATGTGGATCTTGGTGAAGGGGATTTTAATTTTTTTTAGCCAGTAACAAGGATTATGCAGAGGGACACAAAAATTTAGATCTTCATGGGGTGATATCGTATTTCCTTCGTTGCATKCTAGATGAGGCAACGTTCAATACATGGTGTTTTTTTAACTTGGAAGCGAAAGGAGTTTCTTTGAATTCAAWYTGGGGTTTSGGGTATAAATATGTTTATCGCCTATTCAACACTGAATCAACAGCTTGGAAAGTTCTACAATACGTTACATATAACATTGCAGGTTCCCTAGCTTATGTGTAATCATGGAGAGATGATTTTAACCTAGACGTTCGTGGTTAAGAAAACTAACCATTGTGGATCAAGTTTCTTGTGTTGTATGTTGATTTGAGGCCTTTTGTAGATTTGTTTGCTAATTGGTTTGGTAATGTTTTGATCCCACATGGAAAACATAACTCTTTCCGACCTAACCTGAGATTTTATCAAGATTTTGATCTGAAGAAGAAATGATAATTGTTTATTTATTTGATGACTATGGATGGAGTCTGACAATAGAAAGTTTGTTATCTAAATTTTCCAAATTCCTTCTTTGCCTGCCAAGCTCAGGATCATCTCATCTAGGATCGTCCCCATCGGAAGCCCCCTCCGGGGGATCTTCCATCTTTAGGTGATGCAAGTGCTTCAACACCGATGGCTCCATCTGGGTAGCCAAGTTCCTCATCTGGTTCAAATTGAGATTCTAAGGAGGGCCCATCTAAGGCCATTGTGGGAGGTCTTGTTCCTATATTGAGGCATGTATCTTTTAGCAGGATGGAAAGAGTAGTGGTTCACAAGACTTATAAAGGTAAACCAATCAATTCCGACCAACTTTGGAGTTCTTCTGGTTCCTCTAGTTAATCGTCCAGCTTGGACCATGCAGACAACTTAAGTTATTGGTAGTGCTCCTATTCAAAATATGGAGGTATATGAGGGATAGAAACTTAAATATAATAAGTGTAAGGGGGCTTCATCCCCTATATATTTGGACAATCCTTCTGGTACTTTGAGCCCATCCTCGCGAGTAAAGTCTTTTAAGGAAGCAGTGACCCACTCTCCTGAAAGGGGAGCACCTTCCTTGGTGATGTCTAATAAGTTCAGTACTTTGGCCAATGCCTTATTCTTTAAATGAAGCTCTTTTTTTTCATGTAATGTCATAGGGATGACGATCTTAGGTAGGAAGTAGGTTATTCAAGTAGTTCTTCAAAAGGTTAGGAAAGAAATAGTTTTTTTGTAGGAGGTCAAGTCTTCAGGATTTGAGCTTTTCAATCACACGAGTTATGTTTGGAATGGATCATTTTGGGCCAAAGATCATGTTCAGGGAAGAGGTGGGGTGGTGTTAGATATTTCCTCCTATCTCTATAGTTTTGTTACATCTTCAGGGAGTGACCTGAGCAATTGTTGTGTGTGGATTACTTTGCTATTTCAGAAGATATTGTTGTGTTTTTGTTCTGTGTATGTTCCAAACTTTCGCCTTGTGTGTACCCGTCTCTAGACATGGATGGCTATCCCTCTTCCATATGTTGATTTGATACTTGGAAAATATTTTAACATGGTCGAATGGGATAGTGATAGGGAGGAGGGGTTGTTTCTGTGATCAATGGTTTAGAGAAGAAATATTGATCTAGGTGTAAAGCTTCTCTTCAACTATTCGACCCCAATTGGGGGGAGAAAGGGGTTGACTATGGTGGATGGTTTACCTGGTCCAAATTTAGACAATGATATTCTAGGGTTCACTCTTATGTATCAGATCTATGGCCTAAGGGATGCTATATCCTTTTCTGGGAATATGCATCCAATTGGTGTGATAATTGCAGTTACATGTTCATATCACTTACCCATTATGATTTATATTTTGGTAGTTCAAGTGGTGGACTCCAAACCTTCATCTTCTTCAAGCTTAATGTCTTCCATTTGGAGTCTACATATTTCAAGGATTTGGTGCATACTGTGTGGAATCTTGTTTCTCGTCCTAGGGGGGACAAAGGTTGGATTTTATGGTGGGAGGTGTCCATTCGTCTTGTTGTGAAATTTATGAGGGGATGGGGTCACGGGATTTCATGGAAGCATAGGAAAGAGATTCGAGAGGCTCAAAAAAATTAGAGGAGGTGTGTATTCTCTTGGAGGAGGACCTTCACAACATCACCCTTCGGGAGGATGCAACTTGGTTCGAGATGGTGGTTCACAAGGACGAGTATATCGCTAGAGGGGCTCAAGTCAAAGATTGAATTCAACAGATCCAGGAGGGTGATGAGGGATATAAGTTCTTTTTTTACTTCTTGAAGAGGAAAGGTGTGGTTGACATGGTTATTGGTCTACACAGAGAAGATGGGACTCTTGAAGAGAACCTAGTAGAGATTCGAGGTATGTTTAGTGGTCACATTCAAAACATTTTCTCTCATTACCACTTATCAAATTCAGTTGTGGATGCTAGGGATGTTTTCTATAGAGTTTTGCCACACAAAGTATTGATTGTAGATCAAGATAGATTGGAAAGATTTTTCGAAGGATGAATTTTTTGTTGCACTCTCTTCAATGCAAAATGGGAATTCCACGGGTAATGACGGTCTTCCTTGTGACTTTTACAAGGATATGTGGAACACGGTGGAAGATGATTTTTTCAATATTGCACATGAGGTATTTTCCTCAAGGTGTCTTTCAGAATCACTCGATCAAGAATTGATCAAGCTTATTCCAAAGAATAAAGCCATAGATGTTATTGGTGGGTGGAAACCAATACTTTACTGATTGTTGCTTATAAAATTATGGCCAAGTCTTTAGCTATGAGAATTCTAGATGTGGCTCCAAAAATTGTCCTCCGAGAGTAAACATGATTTGTACAGGGATGGTTTATTTTGGATAAAGTCTTGTCAGTGTGGGAGGCCATGGAGTGGGCCAAGGAATCTGGTCAGCGGGTATTCTTCCTGAAAATTGATTTCGACAAAGCATATGATCATATTGATTAGACATTTATCACCAATATGTTGGCCTTCCTTGGGTTTGGCCAATGTTGTGTTGGTATGATTAACACACTTTTTACATGTGCCTCTACTTTTGTTTCAGTTAATAATGTATTGTCCACCCACATCCATCTCCATAGGTCTATCAAGAAAGGGTGCCCATTGGCCCCTTAGCTCTATGTTTTGATGACTGATGCTCTTGGATATTTATTGGACAAAACTCATCTTTAGGGTTGGATCAGAGGTATTTCTCTCCCTGGGGAGGAGGAGATGATTAAAAATCATTTTGTGGATGACTCACTTTTGTCAGTCTCTATTGATGAGGAGTCTATCTAAACTTCCAGGGATTGTCTTGTAGTGTTGTGTGAGGCTTCAAGGGAAATTGTTAGTGATCAAAATACAAAATATTGGTTAGTTGGTATTTAGGATCATCCTATGTGGTTGTTAGCTGCTTGGAGGTTTTTCTAGCCATTGGTTATTGTGTGGTATGTTGGTATACCATTTGGGGTAGACATTTCACCAGTTGCAATGTGGGATTAGTGCTGGGAAATATTGCAATTTCAGTTACTTTTTTGGCAATGCAAGGATCTTCCCTTTGTTTAGAAGTTGATGGTGGTGAGAAGGATTCTGCAGGCCTCCCACATTTACTATGTGTCGTGTTTTATTCAAATTTTTTGTTTGTACCTGTGGGTCAAGTATGGTGGGGATCATGGTCTCTCCATGGTCCCTTGGGTAGTTTGTATAAATCCAAGGATGAACGGGGACTTGACCTGATTGATGTGGTGACCCAAGGAAACATTTTGGCTACTAAATGGGTTGTTAGGTGTTTGCAGGGCTCATCTCCTTGGCATGTTTTGATGTGGAACATATTGATTTCATCCCAGCATGTTGGAGGAGTAAAGGGTCAATTTGATTTATGTGATATCATCTCTACTCCTCATAATTTCCATATTTCAGGGTCCTTCATCTTCAAAATTATTTGGACAACATGGAGGAGGGTATCAGGCTTGGTTCGTTGGAAGTGGTCAAAAAGTAGATCATGTTGGGATATATCTAGGAGGCCAATTTGGAGTTGGAAGTAGGAGGGTACTTGCATATCTAACCTCCCTCATTTTCAGGAAACGAAGCTTAGCAGAAATAACGATTTCTTCTACAGAGATCTTTGGGATTTCGATGCTCGTTCTTGGAATTCTTGGCATTCAATGGCTAGAGATTTTTTATTTTCTTCTACGGATCGACTTACCAAGATGGAGATTATTAGGATCATGCCCTTAGAGGAGACTTTTAATATGAATATTGATATGACTGGGCCCTTTTGGCAAGATTAGGAGTGGATTTTTGTACATCCCTTGTACCAATATGATTCTCACAAGATCTACTCCATTTTGCATTAGCGACACATTAGCGACATGAACTAGGTCCCATCCTCAATGCCAAATGGATTTCTTCAGATGCAGAGAGCCAGTGGATTCATAGGTTGCATGGTGTATGGTCGATTAGAGATTCCTATAAAATCTGGTTTTTTTCTTAGTTGGTGATCTACCAAGGTATCCCCTCTAAAGCTCGACTTGCCAAAAGTGGTATTAATTATGTCCTTTTCCCTCTCACTTGAAATCCAAATTAGTGAAGCATATTTTATGGAAATACACCTTTGCGAGATCTTGTTGGGTTCAGGTTCAATTTTAGTTGGAAAACATTCTTTAGGGGCATTTGCATTGATGTGGAGTTTTGTTTAGTGATTCCAAATAGGTGATTCGAGATTCCTTGGCTAGTATTTGGCACTATTTGAGAGTCTCTTCCTTATTTATCCTTTGGAAACTTCATTGCAAGTTTGTTTTTGATAATGAGGTTAGTTCTAATTCAACTTTTTGGAAATTATGGCAAGATGAGGTACGTATGCAACTTCTTGCAAAGGGGCCATTACTGATTAGAGATGCAAAATTGTTAGATCCATCAGCATATTCTGATTTCTTAGTTGTTTTAGTATCCCTTAGGAAGAGGTTATGATGTTCATTGTATATACCCTTCTGGTTTTTTCATGTCTTTTTAACTATTGTTGTAAATAATTTTTTTAATATATGAGAAGGATCTTTTACAATAAAAAGAAAGAAAGACTTAGGGTTATAATGGTTATGGATTATGGGTTATAAGGTTTATGGGTTTAAGTGTTATAAGGTTTATGGGTTAGAATGGTTAGGGTCATGAATTATAGGTTATGTGTGTTACAATAGTCAGAGATTAAGGATTGGGAATTATACGAGTTACGAGGATTAGGGATAATGGGCTAGGGATTATAGTGGTTGGGGGTTAGGGATTATAGGTTACAAGGATTAGGGTTATAGGGTTTATGGTTATATAGGTTATAAGGGTTAAGTATTATAGGGATTAATTGGTAAGGTTAAAAGGGTTAGAGGTTAAGAGTTATAAGGGTTTAGAGCTTAGAATTAAATGGGTTAAGGGTTATAATGGAGAGGTAGGGGTTATAATGGTTACAAGTTATAGGGATTATGACTTATAATAGTTAGGAATTAAGGTTGATAGGGGTTTATAAGGATAACTTAAGGGTATATGGATTATAGGGGTCAAGGGTGATAAGGAATATTGTAGTGAACTAGTCTTGGTTCACAATACTCACATCCAAAATATTTGGAACATTATATAGAAATCCATCTAGATAAATAATAATATACTGAATGTATAAGAATATGGATAGTACGAATAGCATGAGATGATTACAAAAAAAATTCTAAGTGTTGAGAAAAATTGACAAATTGTAAAAGGATTTGATCATCTTAAATTGATCCTTTGTGGAACATTGTGCTTATATGATTTTTCGATTAGTTTGTACTCAAGTGCATTGGCATTAACATTCATCAAACGATAGGACAATTTTTTTCCTTATGAACGATGTTGATACTTTGATTGATTATAGTTTATGCTCTTATGATTGGGATGTCGATAAGGTGTCTTTGACATCATGAATTCCCTTAATTGTACTTGTAGTGTTCTTAAGATTTTCTTTTGTTGTTTCGTCTTCTTCCTACACTAGTTTGTTGATAGTTTCACTTCTATTAGTAAGTACACTTGTAACTTCCATAGTTTGTACTCCAACATCTGTATATGTCTTTTCTCTAATTGGATTGGAATCTTTTTGAGTTGTGATATCCATTGTATCTGTATTTTCTCCTTTCTCCACAACTTGGATTTTGACAGCTGGAGATTTTGATGCTTTCTTCTCGATAAATTGTTCTAACTTATTCTCCAATGACTTCTTATCATTTTTAAGATTCCTAATTTGCGTAAGTAGGGTTTGATTATGATTCTTTAAGCTGCATGCAAGCTCTTCATTTTCTAGTTGTTCAACTTTTTTTGTGTCTCGATTCTATGCCTTCTCTTTTAGTCCTTTGATTTGTTCTAACAATCATTGATTAAGGATCATTAAGCGTGAACTTTCTTCCTCTTTTTCTAATAATTTATTTTTGAGATTTTGATTCCCTTGCTCCAACTTTTGAATGCATGGTTTTGTATCCTTTGATTTCTTAATCTAAGTAAGTAGTTTTTTACTGTGATCTTTTAAACGATAAATTTCTTCATTTTTATTTGTAATAACTCTATCATATTACTATTGTATCTTTGATACTGACCATTTCTTTTCTTGAAGGATCACCTTTGAGATGTCTTTCAAGTCTTCTGATATTACTGGATCTAAATCTAATTTAATATTGTGTAATGTTATCTTCTTCTTTTTGTAGGAAAATGTCAAAAATTTATTCTTCGTGTTTAAGATGAAAGACCCTAGTGTTTCCATCCAAGGTGAACCCAGAAGTATGTCAACCTCATTGATCCATAAAGATACGACAATGAATTGTGATACAAAGGTATAATCCCCAATATTCAGTTGTAAATATGTTGTTTCATATTGGTTCATGTTCCACAAGTCTAGTATTTAAATTATATTTGACTCGAAAATCACTAACTAGTTAGTGAATTCACTAACTAGTTAGTAAATTGAGTACTAATATAATTATTATGTTCTGGTGGGCACAATAGAAATAGTGATATCTTTCCCTCCAAGTGTCCCTTTGACTCTAAGTAGCATTAAAGCATAGTTCGTTAAATTTTAGGGAATCTTCATTTTTTATTACTAGACTTCATTTATTTTTGTTGATAATTTGCGATAAATAATTCTTTGATTATGAAATTTATATACCCATTATTTTTCCTGAGCAACTAAATAACACCTTAAATAACACCTTAAGTATTATTTTTATAATACCCTTTCCTTCAATTGGAATATTAAAATCTTAAACAAAAAGAGTATTCTTAAAAAAAACTATTTTCGAAATTTAATTTGTAATCTTAATATTTGTTTCTTCATGATTAAAAAATTCTTCAACGACTTCTTTTATTTTAATCAAATAAAAATTTATATATAATATATAAATCACCATTTTTATAATCTTCTTTTTGAACTTTGAATACTTTTCCTTTATTTTTAATGTTCTATAATACTTCAACTTCATATAAAAAATTTCAAAGTGTATAATATAAAGTCCATTTAATGTTTCAATTTATTAAATGATATTTGTAAGTTATATCATTCTAGCTCTGTGTATTAATATAGCACCAAGACTAAGATTCGAAAACCACGATTTTGGGTCAATCTTAATTTTGAAAGATCGAATTGTTTGACCCTTGGTTATGCCCCCTTCTTCAGATTTGATTTGACACCGCGATCTTGTAAAATATTATGTGGTCATTTCAAAGATCCATAGTATTAACCCCACGATTCTTCCTTACCCTCGGGCAACGATATATACAACCAATAGGTCGTGATTTAATTGAATGCATCGTGTAAACAACTTTATGGACACAACTTACAAACACACTTTAAACTATGCAAATGAATTTAAATGGGTGTAGGTTAAACATTTTATAAATGATGATTTTTTTCAGGGGTATTTGCTCGAAATTTGATGAGAAATTGTTTTTTTTAGTGAGTGTCAATTCTTGT
>JASDQU010371486.1:9681-32657 GCA_032191745.1 Picea mariana | reverse complement strand
AATCTGACCAACAAAATTTATTTTCACCTTCACATAGTGTATAATGACAATATGAGTTTGCAAACATCCAATAGTTATTTCCTAAGGGATATCCTAATAAAATACAATTCTTGAAAAGAATGTTACAAGCTTCATTTCCTTCCAATGACCTAATAATTTATTTGGCACAAAGCTTCTAGACTTGGGTATGTGTCCTCATGATCCTCATCCCTCCTTGGTGTTTAGAACTGCATCAAATATTCTAGTTGATTTTATGAAATCCATTAACCCCGTCTATGTTGGCTAACATTTAGCTAAACATAGATTTCTTGAGTCACTATTAATCATTATTAATCATTATCATAAGGGACTCAATTATATAGGATGAAGAATGTACATGGATGTTTTTTAAAACTTTCATACATATTTATCAAATATAGCCATGGACTTTGTTAATCACTTATGTATCTTATTTTATGCACATTGGATAACTATATACCAAAGGTCCTTGCATGAGGCCTAAAATTCAAATGGGGTGCTAAGGAACTTAAATATATGGCCCAATTGGATCTTGAACCTACCCTAATTGGCAAGACAAGTAGGTAGATATTGAAGGATTTGTATGCAATATTGAGTTTTAACTCACTAGATTCTAGAGCGCATATTATTGAAAAAAAATCTAAAGGTGGTTTGTTATCTTCTCCATGGAGACTAAATCCTCAAGAATATTAAGGAAATAATCATCTTCAAAGTAGGCATTCACTAATTGTCCAACTCCTTACTCTCGGAGACGAATGCCTTTGATAAGTCCCTAATTATGAGGTATCCCAATGCTTCTACTATCATGACATAAAGAGTTGGTTGATAAGTCCCTAATTATGAGGTATTCCATGCAACTTTATTGGATGGAATTAGAGCACCCCACATCCCGTTATTACATATGTTTATAGTTGGGTGGGGCCTCAAAAAATATATTTCCATTGCTATGAAGAATAAATTTCCAAAACTTGGTGCTTTAAGCATGGCCGAAATGGCACGTCGCTTAAGAATATCATAAGATTTCAAATGATGAAGAGGATGTTTGTGCTAATACATATTCCCACTCCATACGAGTCCATATCTTCCCACACTACTACGAAAATATCCATAATGAATCACCCTCGGATAAAGCTCATTTTCTCCAAGAGAATGATAAGAAAATTATGCTCAATTCACATGGTGAGAGACTTGGTTGAAATTTTGTAACATACATTCAATAAGGTAATTATAATGTTCTATCTCATTTTTTCTTTTTAGAAAAATATTATAATTATTTGTTAATCAAATGCTGCAAGGAGAAATTACACAATATCTACTCTGTAGAGTTTACAAAATTTTCTCAAGCTAGTAAGCTAGTCCATCATATAATATCAGAGTATAACTATCCATTCCATTAAGCATTTTCTTCAATACACTGTCAAATCAAATCAAATCCAGTGGGTCGTCACTAGACCACCATAAAACAAAAACCACATTGATAAACTATTAATTCAGATAGACTTGGATAGTTCCAAACATCCCATACATAATTTACTTATCGGTAAGCTTTTGAACACTTAGTGAGAGGCATTCAAACTTCAATTCCCAATGCAACTATCTCCTACTCCTTCGGTGAATCTTCGAGCTCTTAGTATATCTTCGAGTACATGAACTAGGTAGAGAAGTAGTTATGAAATATCTAGAAACCAATTTCAATTTTGGGTAAGAACCTTGATTTCCTATAGCTTTTGAGGTGGAAGACTATAATCTTGGTTGGGGGATTTTTGGTGAAGCGATACCAAGTGAATACTTCTAAAGAAAAGTACCTTATTAATAAATATCCCTACCTCTACATCTAGAAGATCTGGGAAAATCAAGTTGTAGTCCCTTTTTGAAACCAGTGGAAAATATATGACATTCTCAATCATTTGAGATAGTTGTCCAAGAAATCTATTCACCAAAAAATCATAACTAGGATGTAGAAGATTATTTATGGGATTGTAATATGGGTCAAGCCCCCTTTCGATCCATTTATGGAAAAAACCTCTGACCTTATTACTAATGGAGAGAAATTATCTCAACTAACTGATGAGCTCTAGAAATCATTATGGGATCAAGGGGAGTTGTAATGTCCATCATAGGACCATTGTTAATAAATCCTATACCATCACCTATATAGTCTATATGACCTTTTGCAAACAAACCTAGTCTAAAATATTATCCCCATACTTTGGAACAACCAACAAGATTTTAGGGCCTTCAATCTCCTTACATTATAGAGTAGAGTATAAATCATCATCCATGGATGGAAGGATCCTCCCATAATCTCCCCTATTCATAGACAACACTAACTACTCATGACCATTTTCATTATTAACTAATCCTTCATCCTTTAAAATTCCAACAACAATATCTACCACTTCTATTAGTAAGCATGCCTTAAGGCATGACCTTGAAGGGATTGGATTTGTAATACACTTCTCCCCAGGTTATGACTTTAGGGAGATTCCATCCTCATTGGAATGGAGATGATAATTTATTTCCTTATGTCATTGTACCTACCTCCTTTTATCCCACAATTTTTTGGGTGATCTATAAACAAATTCCCACAATCCTAGCAAAAATGACAACAAAAATGAACATTATTATAGTCTAGTAACTAATTCTACATCTGTTCACCCCATTCAAACACCAATTGTTTTGGGAGACCACTTGATAATGTGATCTATATTAGTTTCCATTGAGTGCCCTCACATGATAAGGTTTATGAGCCAAGCAATACAATGATCTGATCTTGTCACTTATTGACTTTATTATTTTTGGATCCAAGAAGTATAGGGGCAAGCCAAGGTGGTGCACCCATAACATCTACCTCTCCTTCGTTGCATGATTTGAATCAAATGATGTAGAAAAAGGAATCAATACCAATCTTGAAGAACCAAAACTCCATGGGTTTCCATTAAAAACTACTTTTTTTTTTATCAATGCTGGGTTGTTATATTCTTTGTAGTGGAAACACGTCAACCGACTAGCTAGTCAAGGTGAATCGATTGGGTGAATACTTGACTATATATATAATTCAAGTAGATGGTTATGTTGAAAGTAAAAATAGTTGAATGGAAATTCAAAAGGTCAATTGATAGGAGGTTGAAAGGAGTTCGAGTGGCATCTGACTAGAAAACTGACTAGAGGTCGACAGGTTGTCGATTGGTTCATAGTCGATTGAAGTTTGACTGGTAGTAGACTGTAACAAAATCCTGAAATTTCCAGGATTGTAGTCAATAATTTGCCTATAACTTTTTTTGAGTGCCATAAATTATGGTTTTTCATACTATAAATCCTATAAATATGGTGGGATGTAATATTGTAAAGAGTGATATTTAAGTGATCAAACTCTTGGATTTGAGAGGTGTGTAATGGTCACAGAGATTTAAGCCGAATTGGATACAAGGTTATTCTTACATTTAAGAAATAGACTATGATGATGATTTGTCTTAGGTGTATACCAAGTTTAGGCATGTAACTATTTATTTGTTGAATGAATAAAACAACAAGAGAACGGGATTCAATCAAGAATGATTGGTTTCCCGGTTAAGGGTTTCTAGGGTAAAACTCTGTGTACTATGTGTGATTGTCATAGATTTCCTTTTGTTCAATTCTATCTTCTCTTTCTTGGTTGGTTTAATGTGAGTGTATTCTCTAGAAGTGGTATCAGAGATCGTTTTTTTGCTCTGTGAGCATAACCAAGTCGATTTGTTATTAGATATATAATAAACCGATGTCTAGTGGGAGTTGTAAGGTAGTGATCTATAATTTTTGCTTAAAATAATGGCAAGCAGTTCAAGGATAGAGATACAAATTTAAATGGCTAGAATTTTGAGTCGTGGAAGCTTAAAATGGAAGATATATTTGTATATTAAGAACAATGGATCAATGTGAGTCCCACAACAATTCTGATGGGTATGTTGAAGAAAGAATGGGAAAAATGTGAAAGGAGGGAAATAATTTAGATTCGACTTTGTCTTGGAGGTTCAGTATTGTTGAATGTCTCAGGTGAAGACACTACAAAGAAATGATGGGATAAGTTGGGAATGTTGCACCAGTCGAAATCCTTGGTAAGCAAGTTGTTCCTTTAGAATAAATTGTATCTTCTGAGGATGAGTGATGGGAGCTCAGTAACAAAGCACTTGAATGTGTTCAATATTGTGTGTTGCCACGTAGGGGGAACACCCAGGGTTAATCATTCAAATACAAACAAAAACTTTAGACACCAACCCTTTCATAATCACCTACAGAGAAAGTGAAGTCTCACCCAAGGCATCTAGAGGGGCTGCATGAAACAAGATTCTACAGTTTCGAGGGGAAGCAAGGCATTCAACCTCTCATTTACCCATGTGTGTAGTTCTCAATACTTAACAATTACTCAACATTCAACATGGTCTGAACATGACATTCTCTAATTAAAGATTCATTCAGTTATTAGATGTTGGACACACCGATCACACTGAGAGTGGGGGTGAATCGGTGCGAGGGATATTTTTACACTTCTCACAAAAATTTAGTTAGCAATCACCATTCACAACATCATTACTTATTAATTCCATTCATACTTAATTTCTTGCATGTAAATATATCTCAATTACATACATTAACAATAAATAACTATGTACCATCACAATAAAGAACACAAGGAACACCAGATATATGTATAAGTTTCTTTTGTATTATGGACTACAATCCTTGGGTTTTATCAGCACCAACTCCAAGAGAGAACCAAATCTCAATGCAAGACCCAACCTGTGTATCTCAACACCAACCGAGCTATGAGAAATCCAATCCTCAAGTACAAGACCCATCTTGTAGACAGAAATAAA
Source organism: Picea mariana (assembly GCA_032191745.1). Classification (NCBI taxonomy): domain Eukaryota; kingdom Viridiplantae; phylum Streptophyta; class Pinopsida; order Pinales; family Pinaceae; genus Picea; species Picea mariana. The sequence goes on along the minus strand of JASDQU010371486.1, from coordinate 27,786 downwards.
TCCGTCAAACTGTACCAACGGTCTATAGAAATACAAGTGCATCAACTATGCACAACCTATCACAACAACTCATCACCTCAACCTTTCTCATCAATATCATCATCCAAATCTGATATATAAATCTGTAACATACTTGGTTTATGTGATCACAGACCTGCAAATCTTCCTTAACTTTAACAACAAGAAACTAACATTTTCATCAAACTTTACTTTAGTCTCACATGACTAATTTTGGATTAGTCAACAAACTTAACTTAAAACAGTCATAACTCTGCACCTGTAATGAATAAAGGTATGAAAATGGTACACAATGTTCTTTAGTGTCTTGTCTATGATTCCTCCAGTTTTCACTTCTTGGAACCTCCCAAAAAATGAGTTATACCAAAAATGGCATACATTGTTGAATTCTAGCTTATTTTAGAGAGCGAATCTTGTAGAGCATAACCTGCATGAAATATTTTCTGTGTGGATCTGAAAATGGTACACAACATACTACAGAATGTACTCTAACCAATACATTTTGTCTTGCTTAATTTGGATCTTTTATGAAGAATTTATGATGTTTTTACCTAAAACACCTATTTTAGACTAGTTTCAGGACTAGCCACAAACCCTATTTTCCACGACGTTTAAATCCCAAAATACAAAGACCCACAAGATGAAATTTTTATCACCATTACTTGGCTATGTTGTCTCAACATCCTCTAGATATCACTATCTGAATCATTCTAGAAAAAAAAGTTATTGCAAAAATGGTGAGATGGCCTGTAAATAACATACCTTAGAAAGCATCATCAAAAGACTTTATCCTCCCTTGAATTTCAGCCTTCTTTACTTCACCTTCCATCTGAAATTCTCCTTAGATCTCCTTTGGTTACCTTAGTCACTTGTATATATTCAATATTCTCAATGGATACTAATGGGATACCCTTGCTTTCTTATTTATACTTTCCAAGTAGCTTCCTCTAGAAGTATCCACTTAACCACTTTGTCCACTTAACTTAACCACTTTCCACAAATAGTAAGTTCTCCACTCCTAGTTGCAACTAACTATATTATTTAATTAATTTATTTTGCAACCACTTTGACTTATCCATAAATTGTAAACTCACCACTTCTTGTTGCAACCACTTTATTATTTAAATAGTTTCTCTTTGCAACCACTTTGACTACTTTATTATTTAAATAATTTATCTTTACTCACAACTTCTTGTTGCAACTAAATTTTCTATAAGTAGTCAATTCATAACTTCTTTCCCCTTAACTAACTTCTTGTTCACTTAGCCACTTTGTCCACTTGACCACTTTATCCACAAATAGTAAACTCTCCAATTATAGTTGCAACTAATTTATTTTTAATTGTTTTATTGTTGCAACCACTTAACCCATGACTAACCACTTTAACTGGTCAACTTCTTCTAGGAGCTTCTAGAATAATTTGACTTCTTTGACCTTCTAGAGGCTTCTAGATAACTCATGAGGGTTCTCCAACTTCACATGGCCATAACTCTCTAACAGTGAGGAGTTATGTGACATTCCACATATCACTGAAAATGACATGACATATACTATCCATATGGGATAGTTTCTCCTACAAATTCATTGATATTTGTTACATTATTCCTTAATCAAACTTGGGTTCCCTAACCACACTGCTGGGCTACCTAACCATTTGGAATTCACAAAGTGTCTTCCTGTGAGGGATTTCACCATAAGGGGGCCACTTTGAAAACTTTAACCAAGAGCGTCTTCCCATGAGGGATTTCACCATAAGGGGACCACTTTGGAGTTTATCCATTTGATTATTCCTATCAACCATGAAAAGACAACAATGACCAACCTTTACACCATCCCATCTATACATCAATCTATGACAATACATCACTATGACACCACTTGAAATCTTTGACATCAATTAAATCTATGACAACATAGGCCATCAATCAATACATCAATGATACTATGAAAGGACATCAATTCTTTGACATCAATCACAACATAATGCAACATCAGATGCTTCAGTGCACACCATTATAACATCATAAGTAAAAAATACATTCACACCATAACATTAAACATCATAAAGTGCATAGATAATAAAACACAACACACAGATTTACGTGATTTACCTAGCTTGGGCTACATCCACAACAACTGGATTCTTATATTATTCCTCGATAGTTATGTTACAACTACGCACTGCACTACAAAATATGAAACAATATCATTTACCAAACCTTCCTAGCCATTTTTCTGTCGTGTGAGTTCACTCCTTAGTCATACCTTAGATTTCTTCCTTTGTTCATCTCTACCCAAAAAGCACTAGAAACACACATCATATCTCCCTTCATTCAAAAACCCATTACATATTTATACACAGCAATAGGGATAATCCCATTACAAAAGTGGACAAAGTGTCACTCACAACCCAATGGTTTATAACTATTTTACGCCTTTTGCACACTACTCCATCACGCATCATTTTGTCACGCTCTTTGACTCCTTGAAGTCTGCTTCCATCGTGCACTCTGGTTCATATTCTAACTGTCTTTTACTCTTCAAATTCCTTTTGGCACAGATCCCAAAACTTATCCAAAATGCCTCTCCAACAGCCCCCCAACACTCACCTGTGGCTCGTCTTGACCCACTCAGGCCTGTTTCTAGTGCGCCATGAATGCTTCGAAGGTTGCCTTCACTGTTGTGGCCTTTTCCTTGAAATCTAGTTTCTTCTACAAAATTTGGTCTACTATTTCAGCTGTCATGCGATCCTGTGCCTTCTCGACACCTTCTTCTGCTACCTGTTTGATGATTCCTCAAGTCATTGTTAGGGTCACTATCACTATGTATGCTTCTTCCTGTAGAAATTATATCTGTTGCACGTGGGCTTGCTGCTCTGCCCTGAGCTGATTCATTTTTGAATGCAAATTTCGGTTCTCGTTCATCATAGTTACCACCTCTGCTGGTGGCAATTTTCCCATTTCTTATTGTAATTTCTGCACCTTTCCTTGTGCAGTCTGAATCTTCTGACTTATCTCCTATTGCACCATGTTGTCATTTAGTTGTGTCCAAACACCCATGGTCGTTGTGTACAGTTGCATGCACTCTACTTTTAGAGTCTTTATACTACATATCAATGGTTTCTCACGTTACGTCCTTGTTTCCCTCTCTTCAGGTGGCATAATAGATGTTACACATGCTTCTAGATCCATTATGCATGCGTGGAAGCCCTAAATGGCTTCACTTATCTTTGTTCTCTGATCTTCCACCAGGGCTTCCTTCTCGGTATGTGCCTCTGAGATTTCTTGATATACATGCTTGAATGTCTATTGCATGCATTCTACTTTCTGCACAGCCTCATTGCACTCTTGTTTCAATTTTATGTACTCTATTTCTAATGCAACATTCTCGACTGTAATATTTACTATCTCACTAGATGTCTTCTTGATGCACACGTTCAACTCTTATGTTATGCTCATTTGTAGCTCCTAGAACACATCCATTGGTAGTTGTGATAGCGCTATATCTATGTGACCTAATTCCCTAGCCTGCTCTTGCATCTCTGTCATGGGGAACTCGACTACCCCTATAGCTATCTTAATCAACCTTCTCTTCCCTGCAACTGCCAAGGAATAGGACATTGTTTATCCTTATTGGGTATGTGTTATATTCTTTGTACGACTATCTCTAGTGTGTGCTACATTGTGTTGGATGTGCAAGGGGGTTCAGGGACAACAGGGGGGTTCGGGAAACGTGTCGCATTTCTACTTCATTTTTCATGTCCATTGTTGGGTGGCTTTTCGTCACATGGTTTTCTATTTTCGGTTAAGGAATTAGGGTTTTTGACTAATCCAGGTTAGTGGGTTAGGGTTTTGAATGTCGTTGGATCCTATATGTATATTTTGTTGTAAACAATGTATGATAGTGAATGAATATAGACTGATGGTTTTCCCGGTTTGGGTTTCTAGGGGAAAAATATCTGTGTAATGTGTGTATTTTCCATTGTATCTTTTTTGTTCTTTTACTGAAAATCTGTTTGCAGTAAATAACTGTACAAGGTTAAAATCCACATTTGGGATCAGATCTATTATTGGCTTTAGGGGGACGCCTTTATGGTCAAGGGTTTGGTTGGGGACTGTGATAAGCCTTGTTATATTGGGAGATCTACAGTATTGATTCTTCAGGTGAAGAGAAATGGTGAGTAGTTCGAAAATGAAGATCGAGAATTTTAATGGGAAAAGTTTTGAGTTGTGGAAGCTCAAGATGGAAGATCTTTTGGTAGACAAAGATTAGTGGGTCATGATGGAGTCAGGTACTGCACCTACAAGAACATCAACACATGACTGAAAAAATTTGGATTTAAAGGAAAAGAGCACAATCTGATTGTGTCTCTTAGATTCAATATTACTGAATGTGTCAGTGGAAGCTACAACCAAGGAGTTATGGGATAAGTTGGGGAACTTGTATCAGTCTAAGTCCCTGGTAAATAAACTTTTCCTGTGGAAAAAAATGTATAACCTGAGGATGAGAGATGGAGACTCTGTGACAGAGCATATGAATACCTTCAACATTGTTGTAAGTTAGTTGTTATCTATTGAGATTAAAATTTCAGATGAAGAAAAGTGTATTAGTTTACTATGCTCTTTACTAGACTCGTGGGATAGTCTGGTTGTGGCCATAGGTAGTAATACAACTATCTTGAGTTTTGATGATGTGGTCTCATCCTTGTTATTGAAGGAGATGAGATGGAAGAACATGGAAGGATAGAGCATAGATGCATTATTTGTAAGAGGACGCTCCCAGGAAAGAAATAGATCTAAGTCATCAAGTGGGAGATCTAAGTCTATGGATATATCTAAATCTCCCGGAAAGTTTGTAAAGGTATACTGGAGATGTTGATAATAAGGGCACTACAAGAAGTAGTGTAGATCCAAAGTTGATAAAAAGAAGGGATATGAAGAAGCTCCTTCTACAGAAGAAAAGAACTCCAAGGAAGAATGAGGGGATGTGTACTTGTCTTATTCAAGCACACATGCAGATCATAATGCATGGTTGGTTGACTCAGGTGCATCATTTCATATGACTCCCCAAAGGGAGTGGTTATGTGAATATAAAAGGTATGATGGAGGTAATGTTTTCCTAGGTGATGAATCGACAACCAAAATCATAGGATGAGGATAATTCAAGTTGAGGCCCAGAGATGGAAGGATTAGAACACTTCTTGGTGTTCTGCACATCTGAGGATTGACTAGAAATTTGATTTATGTAAGCAAAATGGATGATGGAGGGGTAAAAATGGTATTTGAAAAAGAAACCTGTAGGATGGTTCGAGGAGAAATGGTTTTTCTAAAGGGAGCTTGAATTGGAACTTTGTATAAGCTGGAAGGAAGAACTATTAGTAATGGGTGTAATAGTTCCATTGTTCTTGATATTGGAGCAAAAGAAGAAAAAAATCCTATAATCTCTGGAGAAAAGGTTATGCCGTGGCATCAATGACTGGGGCATATTGGAGAGAAGGGTATTTGACTACTACATGGTAAAGGTATGTTTGAAGGTATGTCTAATTTATCTCTAGATTTTGATTTCTGTGACCATTGAATTTATGGGAAGAAAAATTGGGTAAGATTCCCCTCTGGTGCAACGAGGGTAGACTGAATTTTACAGCTAGTGCACAGTGATGTGTTTGGACCTATGTCAGTTCCATCATTGGGAAAATATATGTACTATGTCTCATTTATAGATGAATTCTCGAGGAATACTTGGATATATTTCCTCAGGAATAAATCTGAAGTCTTTGACAGGTTTAAAGAGTTTAAGGCTCTTGTTGAGAATCAAATAGATAAAATAATTAAGGTGTTAGGAAAATTAATGGTGGAGAGTTCTACAGGAATGAATTTGAAGAATTCTATAAGAAGTGTGGCATAGAAAGGTGGCATACTACTCCATATACACCTCAAAAAAATGGAGTTGCAAAAAGGATGAATAGGACGTTGATGGAAAAATAAAGATGCATGCTCAGTGGTGTCGAGTTAGGGAGGTAATTCTAGGCAGAGGCAGTGGGTACTGCATGTTACATGTTCAACATATCACCCTCATTAGCACTATATGACAAGACTCCACAAGAGGTATGGACTGGTAAGAAACCTTCTCTCACACATCTCAATGTATTTGGCTGTGAGGCCTATGTTCATGTTCCAAAGGAAAACATGAGTAAGCTAGAGAAGAAGGCTAAAAAGTGTATCTTTATTGGGTATAAAGATGGTCTCAAAGGTTATAAGCTTTGGAACCCAGAAACTAAGAAGGTTGTGTATAGTCGAGATGTGGTATTTAGAGAAATGAAGGATGTTGTCGAACAAGAAGTCCTACCAAATAAGGAAGAACGATAGAAAATAGAGTTTGAGCCAAAGGATGGTGAATCGGACTCTACATAAGAACAAGAATCAAAAGAATAAGATCCTCATACTCCAGTATTGAGGATATTGATGCGGGAAAAAAGGCTATTGAAAAGGTATACTCCATATGATTTCCATTCAAATTTTTCTTTGTCAATTACTGATGACGATCCTAGAACTGTTAGGGAGGAAATGGATTCATAGGATGGAAAACTCTGGAAAAATTCCATGGTTTAAGAAATGACAGCCTTGGATAAGAATGAGGCTTGGGATCTAGTGGATTTGCCGACTGGAAGAAATCCCATTAGAAACAAATGGGTATTTAAAAAGAACTGAATGCATAAGGAAAAGTGGAGAAATGCAAAGCTCGATTAATATCAAAGGGTTATTCTCAGGTTGAGGGAATTGATTTTGGTGATATTTTTTCTCCTGTTGCCAAGTTAACTTCTATTAGATTTATGTTATCTGTTGCTTCTGCATTTTATTTTGAAGTAGAATAGATGGATGTGAAGACAAAATTCCTACATGCATATTTGGAAGAACAAATATGTATGAAGCAACCATAAGGCTTTACTGTGAAGGGAAAGAAGGAGCTAGTATGCAAGCTAAAAATTTATCTATATGGTTTAAAACAATCACCAAGTATGTGGTATAAAAAATTTGATACGTATTTACTGGGACTTGGCTTCACAAGAAGCAAAGAGGATCATTGTGTGTGTTTTAAATTAATTGGTGATCATTTGATTTATTTGGTCTTGTATGTGGATGCCATGTTGCTGATAGGAAACAACACAAAGATTATCTAGGATGTGAAAACTTAGTTTTCCTCTAAATTTGACATGAAGGATCTCAGTGTTGCAAATTTCATTTTGGGCATGGAAATTAAAAGAGATTGGGAAAAGAGGAAACTCTGGTTAAATAAGATAAAATATGTCAAGACATTATTGCAGAGGTTTAATATGTAGGAATGTAAACCAATGAAGGTCCCTATTCCTCTTGGTGTAAAGTTATCTATATATGGATGTCCCAAGACACATGAAGAGGAGGAGGAAATGTCTCGTGTTCCATATGTGAGTGTAATTGATAGTTTGATGCATGCAATGGTCTGTACTAGACTGGACATTGCACATGCAGTGGGAGTTTTTTGCAGGTATATGTCAAAACTAGGGAAGGAGCATTGGACACCAGTAAAGAGGGTTTCTAGGTATTTGCGTGGAACTGCTAGCTACTAATTGTTCTACCAAGGAAGACCAGGATTGGACAAAGTGTTGGAAATACATGGCTTTGTGGATGCAAATTGGGTTGGAGATCTACAAGAGGGTATGTGTTTAACCTGTTTGGAGGAGAAATCAATTGGATGTGAAAAATATAGTCTATAATGGCACTTTCAACTACAAACGCTGAATACATGGCAACAACTCATGCAAGAAAGGAAGCAATATGTTTACAAAGATTGTGTTCAAGTATTGGGTTGGTACATCAAGCTGTAAAAATGAAGAGAAGGTAGGTACATTGTATTTAGGTATTGGTAATACTGACTCTTCTATCTCTTTAGCTTCTACAAGAGTGGATACATCAATGTGGCATCATAGGATTGGACAGATGAGTAAGAAGGGGATGCAGATACTTCACAAAAGAAATTTGTTGCCATCTTAAGAAAATTGATTTGGATTTCTGTGAGCATTGTGTTTATGAAAAAAAGAAGAGAGTCAAATTTCTCAAAGTAGGAAAAGAAAAGAAGAGTGAAAGGTTATAGCTTGTGCATACATATGTATAGGGACCATATCACATATCATCTCTTGGTGGGTCTCGTTATTATGTTACTTTTATTGGTGATGCAACTAGAAAAACTTGGGTTTATTGCATTCGAAAAAAATCTGATGTTTTTGATACTTATAAGAAATGGAAAGATTTGATTGGGAATGAGACAAGAAAAATGATGAAGTGTCTCAGATAAGACAATGGAGGTGAATACTGAAGTAATGAGTTTGATGATTACTGTTCATACCATGAGATTCGTAGAGAGAATACAATTCCAAGAACACCATAATAAAATGGTGTGTCATAAAGGATAAACAGGACAATCATGGAGCATGCAAGGAGTATGAGATTCCATGTTGGTTTTCCCTTACAGTTCTTGGCGGATGTTCTAGATACTATTGTTTACTTAATAAACATAGGACCTTCAAGCTCTTTGGATGGTGGAATTCCAGAGGAGGCATGGATAGGTAAAAAGGTAAACTATTATTTTTTGAAGACTTTTGGTTGTGAAGCATTTTTCCATATTGATAAAGAAAATAGAACAAATGTTGAGGCAAAATCCAAGAAGTGTACCTTTATTGGATACAGAGTTAATGATTTTGGTTATCGCTCATGGGATTATGAAAATCAAAAAATAATTAGGAGTAGAGATGTCATATTCAATGATAAGGTCATGTACAAAGATCAGTTGCATGGAAAGAAACAAGAAAAAGAAAAACCAGAATACACAGTGCTTGATGAGATCACTGAAATTTTTTTCTAAAGGTATCGAAAAATAAAAATGTACAACAACAGGAGCAACATGTACCTCAAACTCCTACAAGTGTTGTTAGAATATCTACCAGGTTAAGTAGACCCCCTACACGATAATCTCCTTCATTGTATTATCTATTGTTGACTGATTCAGGTGAACCAAAATGTTATGAAAAGGCAATACAGGTAGACACTAAAAATAAGTGGGAGAAAGGCATGAAAGAGGAAATGGATTCCTTGGTAAATAACCAGACTTGGGATTTGGTTCAGTTGCCTGCAGGAAAAGAATCATTGCAGAATAAATGGGTTTACAAGTTGAAAGAAGAAGATGGAGACAAAAAGTGACACAAGGCTAGACTTGTTGTAAAGGGGTTTGCACAAAATAAAGGTATATATTTTGATGAAATATTTTCTCATGTTGTTAAAATGACTTTAATTAGGAATATTTTAAGTCTCATGGTAGTAGAAGATTTACATCTTCAATAGTTATATGTAAAAACAAATTTTCTCCATGGGTATTTGGAGGAAGAGAGTTATATGCAACAACCACAGGGGTATGAGGTCAAAGCGAAGGAAAATTTGGTATGTAGGTTGAATAAGAGATTGTATGGACTAAATCAAGCTCCAAGGCAATGGTATTTGAAGTTTGATAGGTTTATGACAAAACAAGGTTATAATAGATGTCATTTTGATCATTGTATTTATTTAAAAAAACTAGAAAATGGAAGCTATATTATCTTGCTATTGTATGTAGATGACATGCTTGCTACAGAGTCTAATATGCAGGATATAAATGTGCTCAAGAAGAAATTAGCTAATTCATTTTTGATGAAGGATTTGGGTGCTGCAAATAAAATCCTTGGTATGAGAATAACAAGAGATAGGAAAAATTGCAATTTGACATTGTCTCAGGGTGAGTACATAGATAAGGTGTTGGAGAGGTTTAGAATGCAAAATGCAAAACCAATTAGTACACCTTTGGCCATCCATTTCAAATTAACCAAAGAAATGTGTCCCAAGACACAAGCGGAGATAAAATACATGTCCAGGGTCCCTTATTCATCAGCAGTTGGCAGCTTGATGTATGTGATGGTTTGCACAAGACCATATATTTCACATGCAGTGGAAGTTGTGAGTACATATATGAAAAATACAGGTAAAGACCATTGGTAGGCAATAAAGTGGATTCTCAGGTATTTGAAAGGTATTGTTAATCATGCAATATGTTTTGGAGGTTTAGACATTGTTCTACAAGGATATATTGATTCATATATGGTAGGTGATAAAGATAGCAGGAGGAGCACCACAAGGTATGTTTTTACTATAGGTGGAACAACAGTAAGTTAGATTTTGAAAATGCAAAAGGTTGTTTCACTTTCAACAACATAGGAAGAGTATGTTGCTGCTACAGAGGCTAGTAAAGAGATGATTTGGTTACAAAGGCTTATGGAGGAATTGGGAAAGAAGTAAGAGAATAAGAAGTTGTACTGTGACAACGAGAGTGCCATTCATCTTGCAAATAACTCAACCTTCCATTAGAATACTAAGCATATACATCTCAACTACCATTTCATACGATCCATCTTGGAAGATGGACATTTGAAGTTGGAAAAGACACACACTAGCCATAATCCTGCAGACATGTTAACAAAGGGAGTAACCAGGGAGAAACTGAGTTCATGCTCAGTTTTAGTCGGTCTTCAAGCATGAAGGTGAAGATGAGAAATTTTCCAGGTCCAAGGTGGAGTATAGTCCAACAAGTAAAACAACATTGGAGTCGTTGTGATTAGTCTCCAAGTGGGAGATTGTTGGTTGTGGAGCCTGATTATCTTCCTGTTTCATAGGTCTTTGTTTTCAGCCATGTTTATATGCCATCAAGACTATACACCCTGGAATACTGTACACCCCTCCATGCTAGGAGGTTGCAGGGGGGGATTTCCCCCCCTGTGGGGTCCGGGGGGCTCATCTCCCCGACTGGGGGGTCCGGAGGCAAGTGGTCCCCCGGTGGGGGTTTAGGGGGAAGCCCCCGAAGGAAAAATTGCATTGTAAATGTACATTGTATTTTCATAGTAAATCTAGACCATTCATTATAATGTTGCATACAAGTTTTGGCATGGGACTTGTATTGATTGAAAAAAGTAAATCTTTATGTCAAAATTTCATGAACAACAATGTTATAGAGCAGGAAAAATAGTATGACTATGAAACGATGCTTGGGAAAAGGACATCCATCAAACCTAGTGAAAAGGCTTGTCATGTCAATGGACCCTTGGCTCATTGGTGAGGTCAACAGAGTACGAATCAATCCTCCAAGGTTCTATTCTTGCTTCAGTTTTTCCCACCCTAATGACATCTCTCAAAAAGAGATGAGGGAAAGTGAAGGTCCAATGCAATTTTTTCATAATAATTAACCCTCAGACCCAGCACCCTAGTTGAAGGAAGTCCATGTTATGAGGTGCAACCCTCAACCTTAGATCATGTTTTGCAATGCAACTTCTAAAAAAAGGCATGCCATATTCTGTTGGAATTGACAAGAACCACACAAACTACTTGGATGACTAGGAAGCCAATAAAGGGTCTCTCATCCCTAGTGGAGGGCCTATGACACACTATAGAAGCTCTTAGGTTGGCCCTGTATAAGACATGGTTCATTGGAGAAGATATAGTTGGCCAGAAAGCTAAGGCATGTTCCCAAAGAGCCCAAAGGAAAAATAAAAAATAAGCAACTAGATGATGATGAAAAGTTTGAGATGTAGCATATTTACATACAATTGTTTCTCTGTCACTTTTGAATAGTACTAGTGCATTTATTGTTGATTATTTCTCTTCATGGAGGTTGATTTTTGTCATTATGGGCCAATTTCTAAGTGTAGTTGTTTTAGGCTAATTCTTGGTCTAGAAATATGATGGACCCTTTCTAAGGGTGAAATTAGCATTTTTAGATAAAATCAATCATAATAAAAGAATAGTTAAGCTTCATTTATTTCTAAAAAAGATTATTTGGCTAGGAAGTCAAATATCACTAGAAGGAAGCTCCAAGACATGTTGAAATTTTCATGTCCATTGGAAGTTCAACAATTAACTTTATTAGATTATGAGTATACTTTTGTATCTCCCTAAAAAAAACATAATTTCATTAATAAAAATAAAAATAGATTCTTTATATGATGAGTAGGATGTCAAAATTATTTCATCAGGATACCCAAATTCATAAAACAGATTAATCCCATCGGAATTACCCCCAAATACAAATAGAACCCCAGAAATATCTCTGACTCTAAGAAGGTATTATAGGGTTATCTCTGCAACCAACTTCGCACGACCTCGTGCTTAACTCCGGTGTGAGAGGATCCTCTTGACATCACTAATTACACAATGGGTTTCACCACTCCCTAGTCAGACACATATGTTTAGTTTAATATCCTTGGAGAAGTTTACTCACAAAATCCTATTCCAAGGCCCTATGTCCTATACTTATTTGTGTACCTTGAATAATAAAATCGTTTCTAATCAATTTTAATTAATCAACGTTATTTTTAATGGCTTATGCTTACTCAAGTGGTGTGGTCGTGAAATTGATGGTATTACGAATCAGAATATAAAACAAGCAAACATAAAAACACTACTAAGTACTAATATTGAATTCTAAAGAGATGGTATGCTTCTAAATGCAACTTTTCAATGCAATCTCTAAAATTTCAATGAAATGCAATCTCTCCACATGTGTCAAAATCAATGTAAAGTAATCAAAAGAGAAAATGCCATAATGCAATATGTGAAAATGTTTTTGTATTTTCGATACAAAGAAAATAAAATGCAAAGAATGAATAACAACTTCATATATAGGCCCTACTGCAAGCAAAAAGACACAAGCCAAGTAGGATACCAAAAAGCAAATACTCATACCAATCTGCAAGGACAACCAATAAAAAAAATGATAAGAAAGAATATTGCCCGAAATTTTAACAATAAGAAGTTTTCCTACCACTCTGTAAGCACTTAACAGTTAGGATAGAGACCCAAAAAGACTCAGCAACCAAGCAAACTCACCCAAAAAACACCAAACTCAGCCAACAAGCCTAAATAGTAGATGTACGTGACTGTTTGAGAAAAACTCACATATGTACAGGCCCTACAGGAGGAAAACTCACATATGTACGCGCTTGTCAAGGGAAAAACCACATATATATAGTAAAAGACTGTCAGGGCAAGGGTTAAGCCAAGAAAATCAGATGCAAAGTAAAAATAGGTTTTCAAGCAATCAGGTAACAAGGAAACTCAGGTTAACAGAAAGAAAATCAAGGAGAAAAACACTCCAAACCCCCCAAAACAAGATTAATCCCCAGTATGGTCTGCAATTCTGTTATGTGGAAAATATCTTTATGGCATGGGGTAAACCACAACAGACAAAATGACATGTAGAAATCAACTCTAATCCCAAGTGTGCTATATAAATGAAATGCTAACAATACAAGGCCAAGAGCCTACCTCATCCAGATGTTTGATGAAGACCACCGTTGAGCACGTAACTCAAAGCTTTATACTTGCAACTTGTCCTCAACAACCAAGATACAAGAATATGATGATAATATATAATGTTATCATATAGATTATCATAATCCATTAACATACATGACAAATACACCCATGGAATAATAATTCAAATATTTGCAAGATATCAATTGGATGAGAAAAGAGTATTTATATAAAAATTATCAGCAGAAGTATATAGGTGACAAACTTCTGTAACGACACATATCGGAACTGAGAAACTAAGTCCCTCCAATTGGGCCTCCACCACTTCAATCCTCCACCAAAGGCAAGATCATATAAAGGATACAATGAGTTTCTCCATCACAAAGAAGGAAGTGCTTGGGGGCTGAACAAGGGGTTCTTACTTTCAAGGATAAAGGGATGCAGACTCAATATGAAGTGAAATTTCTCCAGAGTGTCTTTGCTCTCAAATTTGAATTATCCCCCTAAGGCTTGGATATGGCTCAATTTATAGCCTTCAAATGGAATTGAAGGACCGAGTCAAAGCATTTCTAGTATATGGAAGTTCAAGGATCATGGATCTCGTGACATGGCATGGGAACTTGACATAATTTTTAATTTTGAGTACCAAACCCAATGTACGTGGGCTGTAGTGGAGAAACCTGCGTATACGCTTGGTGTCTAACTGATAGGGCATGTATATGTGGAAAAATGTGTTTTTCTGTCTCTGAAAGGTACAAAAGAGAACTTCAAGTCTACACAGGGAAATGGAAAGGCCATCTAAGAAAGTTTTATGGGGTGAGGCAAAATTTGTTATAACAGATGTCCCCTAATGTGTGAGGTCAGAGGAGTATTTGGGATGTCCGAAATACATTATAATTTCCAGAAGTGGAGTAATGGAGACTCAACTNATATTGGAATCCAGTCTCAAAATAAATTTGAAGATATCTGTATAAAATGGAGTACAATCTGATCTCCCATGATCACTAAAGTCATATAGGTACTAGTCCAACAACATAATAGGAATGTTGCTACTGTATGCTGGAGGTGTTCTACACTATCCATTGAAGGTGCAAGTATACATTATGTGAATAGAGGAGTTGAGGTCGAACATAATGAGACTTCATTTGATTACTAGTCATTAAGGTATACCATCAACAAACGTGAGACAACCTACCTATAATGAAAGTAGGTATCAAGGAAACGAGTACATTCTTACAAGTGTGAATAAGGGTGTTAAGGTCGAACACTTGAAGAATCCATCGATCAAGAGACATTGATGTATTCCCAACTGTCGATGGCGGGAGAACCTGCCACTTATGACTGTAAGCCTCTAAGTACTCATAGGACTCTAGGCCTCATTTCCAGAATGAATGAGCTGAAGTCTATGGAAAGAGACCTACAAAAAGGAGAGCATTAGGGCATCTCTCATTAGTTAGCACAAGGTACAAAGCAATAACTTCATGATTAGGAGGAGCTCAAACAAATAGGATGTTCACGAACCAATGACCTTGTGTGTCTCTCGCATGCACTAGATGCAAGTAGTGCACGGAAAAGACCCTTTGAATAGCAGCCAATAAGGAATACTACCGACAAAGGTGAGGAAACCACCAATACGGCTAATGGCATCAAGGAAACTACACGAATCCCAATGTGTGAATATATTTCTATCCATCAAACACAAGGGAAACCCCCTAGTCAGTTACCAATGAGGAGATGTCAATTGTTGAGTTCAAGGTTACCTACCCATAATGAAAGTAGGACCAGGGTGCATGGTAGGAATACAACTTCATGCGACTTTGAGATACATTGAGGGTATGGCCGACATGCAAAGTTAAGAGTTCTGAGAAATGGCTGACACAATATTATAGACTTCCTTTGAACAAGAGCATGAGACATATGGATAACGCAAGCAACATTTACTTCTTGATAAAACTTCTTGATGCAGGAGACATCAATAAACTCTCCATAGGGACTAGAAGAATAACCAGTCGGAGGAGTAAACTCTAAGTAATGAGCTCAGCTTCCCAAGGTCATGCTAAACCCAAAATTTGGATGACAGTGGACTCAAAATTTTGTGCTCTGTTCAAAGGTGACACGACTTTTTCCGATATGAGATAATATTCTTTTCCCACCCGTATTTTTTTGTTTTTTTCATAGGCAAAGAAATTCTATGATACAAGAGAGGAAATGAGTGTCACAAGTAAGAAACTAGCTCCAAACAATGGAACATACCTATGCTCAATCCAAGGAAGTGCATGCGGGGCATGGACACTCCAGGGAATTTTTCCTCTTAGGGTATAGGGTGTCAAGATGCAAAGGATATAAAAAAGGCTCTACTTGTCTAGTGATGCAAATTTACGAGGTAAGAGACTTATAAGGAGAAAGAGAGAATCGGAAATAGGCTCAATACTGTAAGCAATATGATGGAATGTGGTTACAACTTAATACCATAGAATGTCCTTTTTGTAGATTTAGTCCCCTAGGAACAAAAAAGTATAAAATAATACCCATGATAACTCTTCTAGCCAATGGTGACTAGAGTATTCTTTTTTCGTAAGTAGTCTACTTGGTCTGAAAAAAAGGGTTAAACTTAAACCAAATAGACATCCTTTCAAATCCATTTAATGATTTTGAAATAGATAAGTTCACTCGACAATATTTTAGAGAGTTGGAAAAAAGATTAACCAAGACTCAAGGGGTGTCCCATAGGTAACAGTTAGAATGCTTGTGAGTAAGAATATCAGGTTCAAACACAAAGTCATATCAGAACTATAAGGAACTCCCGGTCCTATGGAATAACTTCATCATGGGAACCAAATGGAACAAATGTTCTAACTAGGGCTCCCATGTTTGGTAAGCCTTTACGACTTAATAATGACACTTCTAGCAACAGTAAGAAGGTTCTGTGTTGCTAAAAAAATGGGTTCATACCTAAGGCATATGGATCATGGTCATAGGAGGATGCAAGAATGCAAAATGGAGTCACAACCTATCCTATATGTCGGTGAAAGAAAATACCTTCTGAAAGCATGAACAAGCAATATAACACTAGAAACTGCAAAAAATCCTGGACAAAACCACCAAAACCAATTCTTTCCACTGTACTATTAGTCCATAAGGTAAAAAAATTAGCACAAACTATATGAAGTGGGTAAAAAATTTCTACTAATAGTAAAAATAGACCATTTTACCATACCATTTGAGTTTTTTCACCCACATAGTGAATTTTAGGCCATTTTCCCATGATCTTCAAGTGTCGATTGTGGGAGCTACGATCAACAGAGTTAGCAACCGCCTGGACCAAGTAAGTTCCCATCCCCTCTACTTCAATTTCTGTGGTTTGAATTTCAACTTTAGTCCTCATTTTTTGAGTTTTAGAGGGCACAGTATGTAAATTAGGGCATACACGAGTGATAGTTCATCGGGTCATGTACACACCCCCATGTAGGTGGTCAAAGAAAATCCTGCTCGCATATATGCGACCTTATATGAGACTATTACTATGTTATCCTGTGTACAAATCCATGAACAATTTTTTAAAAAGGATTTAACTCAAAAAATGACTTTTCCTTTACAGGATGGTGATTGAATGGAGGGAGAGGGAGCATGAAGAGATAGATGCAGCAGTGGAAAGGGATGCAAGGGCCCAACAAGATTTAAAAAGATGTGGTCTGTATAAATTTTTGTCTTTTAAAGGAATGAGGGCTCAAGTGAGGTTACTCCAGATACTCATAAACTACTCGGATCCAGAGACAAAGGCCTTCAACCTCGAAAAGAAACCATTGAGCATTGAATTTGATGACATATATTTTATCACATGATTGTCTCACCGGGGTGAGGTAGTAAATCTCAAGGCCCAAGGGGATGGGGGTGATATGACCATGGAGGAGTACATTGTCACCCACTGTGTTGCAGGCACGGATAAATTAGGGAGCCAACTCCCAATTAGGGCGATCAAGAAATTGAGCTTAAAGGTTGTCGTGCTTGTACTTACATGGACTTTAGGGTTGACCTCGTTGCACCCAGAATCAAGGTCACTCATGTTCTATGCAGTGGAGTGTTTACGACCCACTGTTTATGGCTGGTGTACTTCACTGCTGGCTAACATGAAGAGCCAATTGACGAATTTCAAACAAGAGAAAAAGAGAAATTTCGAATTTGCATCCATTATGTGTAGTTTTTATTTGAGTGGATTCCAGGCTTGAGCCCTAGAGTAGATATTATTTCACATGGACTGCACAATCCAACCATGTCACGATGGAGTGACATGATGAAGAGGATAGGAGGTGGTAGGGTGCCAACCCCCCACAATGATGAGTTCTTTTTCTGGTGGCGTAGATGGGTCATAGCCATTGACAACTACTCTTATGATGGGATCAACTACAAAGGGGACCCAAATATGCCTTTTTCACCAGGTTCCACCTACGATGATATTGGTAAGAAATGTTTTTTATATATTTCTTTTTTTTTTGTTTATCAAAAAGAATAAAAAACACAAATATTTTTGTATGGTATCAAGTATTAAAAATTTCTTTGTCACGCATATGTAGGTCCGCAAAGACTAGAAGGATTCCCACGACATCGACGAAGGAGCCGGGGAGATGAACATGTGGGAGGAGATGTGGAGAGAGTGTTGCAAAATGTACAGGGGAACCTGTCTCGATTGACACATATGATTCTTATGGTTCGAGTGGAGGATATTCGA
>JASDQU010371485.1:157182-170177 GCA_032191745.1 Picea mariana | reverse complement strand
TTTCGAACTGATGAAACAACGCCCTTAGCTGCTGAAAGCTATCGCTTTCCACAGCGCACAATGGGCCCTTTAACATGATGTTAGCTGTTGAAAGTAAACAGTCACATTTTCGAAATAGAAGACTTCATGGATCAAATATTTCCTAAGACACACCAAAACCAAAATTTTTCTAACTCGTAAAAAACTCAAAAATGACTTGAAGATACTACTCAAAGCTATGATATCCACCCAAAACTCGGCCGAAAGGACGGTTTCATTTTGGGAGTTAACACATGTGTACTAACTTAGCATGCACATGTCATGCATGCATGCAACATGCAACTAGACATGCATGCAGTGCATGTCATGCATGAAACATGAAACATGCATGCATGCAACATGCGACAACCTGACAACAATGTCTTTGACTTAGACATGCAACTTTGACTTCTACAACTCGACTCTTTACAAGGCAATTTGAATTTCTCTTCATGGTGGATAATGTTACACGTGCCAACGCACTAGATCAATACATTTATATCATTTGCAATATTAGGAATATTGTTTGTTTCTAACTCATAGGAATTTTATATTCAACCTAACATTTTCCAAATGCCTTGACTTTTGCTCATGGCTCACAAGGCTTGACTAGGCTCACAGAGCTTGTATGTTCCCCCTGACTTTTGCATTAGTCTTTCTATGCTCACAGAGGTTGTACGTCCCCCCTGACTTTTGCACTAGACTGTATATGCTCACAGAGGTTGTGCGTTCCCCCTGACTTTTGCATTAGCCATACATAGCATCTCGTTCGTCCTGACTTTTGGTTTGACTCACAGAGGTTGTAGGTTCCCCTTGGCTTTTGTCAATACCTCACAAGACTGGTTGATTCTCCTACTCTCCCTGGCTAGCCTCAGGGTGGCCCATATGACCTCTCATTGGAGAATGATTGTTGATGCTGCCAAATTTAACAAAGGCAAAGGTAAGAAACCTCAAGGTAAGCACTCTCATCCTCACTCTCATTTATCTAAAGTAAGATGCTTTAATTGTAACAAGCTATGTCATTATGCAAAAGACTATAGGAACCCTCCTTCACATCAGAAACGGAAAAGCAGGTTCCATGCTTCAGTTGCAACTGAGGAAGAAGAGCCTCAAAGAAAGAGAACCAGAGCTACTACTAAAGAACAAGAACAACGCAGAGAAAGTTATCTTGTTTCAGCTCTCTCCGGTGCTCTCACCAAATCAGAAGAAATTTGATTACTGGACAGCGGGGCCTCCAAGCACATGACAGGATTCAAACAGAACCTTGTGAACTATCGAGATAAGAAGTTCAATGTGAAGGTAGAATTGGGTGATGATGGCACTTATGCCATCAAAGGAATTGAATCAGCATCTTTTTTAGCTTCAGTCGGGTTATGTATTTCATATTGAAGAAATTCTTTATGTTCCTAGATTAAAGCAAAATCTTATCTCAGTTGCAGTTCTAGAAAGTAAAGGGTACACTGTAGCCTTCTCCAAAGGGAAGGCTCTTATGTGGCCCTCAAATGAAAGTATGAGCTCATCCATGACAATCGGAGCTCAAGAAGGTGGACTTTACAAAGTCACTTGCCAAGTTATCCAGGGATTAGCTCATGAGATGATCAAACCCTGCGAACTATGGCACAGAAGGTTTGGACTTCTCAACTATAATGCTCTCCCAGGTTTGCAAAAGATGGTAACATGTATGCCCATTTTTTCTTTTGAGCATGATAATATTTGTAGAGGTTGTGCTCTTGGTAAAAATACAAAGAAAGCTTACCCTCACAGTAATAGACAAACTAATGGTATCTTAGATCTTATTCATTATGATCTTTGTGGACCTATGACTGCTCCTTCCATGAATGGTTGTCTTTATTATATCATTTTTATTGATGATTGTTCTCGTAAAACTTAGATTTATTTTTTGAAAACTAAAGATGAATCTTTTAGTAAATTTTAGAATTTTAAGAATCTTGTTGAGAATCAAACAGGTAGACATATCCGTGTTTTCAGAACAAACAATGGAAAATAGTTTGACTCCCACAAGTATGATGATCTTTGTCGGGCTTTTGGGATTAAGAGGGAGTTGATCATGCCTTATAATCCCGAGCAAAATGAGGTTGCAAAAAGAAAGAACAGAACAATTTGTGAAGCAGCTAGAGCCATGATGTATGATCGGAATCTTCCACTGTCTCTTTGTGTCAAAACTGCAAGTATCGCAGTCTATATTCAAAACAAGTGTCCTCATAAAGCCCTAGAAGAGAAAAGTTAAAACTCCAGAAGAAGTCTTCAGCGTTAAGAAGCCTTCAGTTGATCATTTGAGAATTTTTGGTAGTCCTATCTACATTCATGTACCAAAAGAAAAGAGGACTAAGTTAGATCCCTCTGGAGAGAAAGACACTTTTGTGGGGTACAGTGAGACCTCAAAAGCATATTGAATCTATGTACCAGGGAAAAAGTACATAGAGGTCAATAGAGATGTGACCTTCCATGAGGAAGTCGCCTTTCGTCGTCCAGAGAACTTCTCTGTGATACAGAGGAGCAGGAAGATCCATCTCCAGAACCTTCAGTTTCACAACTTTTAGATGAGCAGAGGGAGGAGGCCAGAGAGCCTTCAGTGGACCCCATAAGGGATTCTATTGAGTTTCCCTTAGAGAAACCTCCTGCCAAAAGGAAGCCAGCATGGTCTCGTGAAATTTTAAAGGAAGCAGAAAAACATGCAGCACCTAAAGGAACTTTCAAAGAAAGCAAGAAACCAGATAAGTACTCAAGTTTGATAGCTCAGTTAAATCTTGTGATTGACTCTGAACCTTCCACTTTTGATGAGGTTGTCAAACATAAAGTCCAAAGTTGCCCAAACATCGGTAGAATGAATAGATGGAGAGTCCTCATAATCAAAAGTGGGGTTGGCTGCCCTAATTTGTGCTACAGCCCTCTTCCTCCCTATTTCAGCCTGTATATCTTTTTCCCTAGCCTTTTCTTCTTGGTAGTCATTAAGTACTTTTTTATCTCTTCTCTAATAGGCCCAATAACATCCAATGGTGCCTCACATGATTTAACTTGGCCTCTAACACCAGCCAAGTGTTCTTTCAACCTATGAATGCCACCCCCCGCCCCTTGATGCATTTTTGACAATACTTGCAATACATTAGACCTTCAATCACCTTAGCATGAACCCATGCGGCATCTTTAGTTTTTGGGGCCATTGTAAATTTGTAAATGCAAACTTAAAGGCTAAATAAAAGGTGGAATTTGCACAATGCAAGCAATCTGAAAATGCAAAGAAGGAACCTTGTCTTAGACTCTTACTAAGTTTCAAACTTTTAAACATTCAACAATCAAGATTCAAGATGGAAAAAAACAAGAGTGGAAATTTTTCAACATACCTCTAGAGTCTAATCCAACTCCTCCAAACTTGAAGATGAACTATAGCCTCCTAGTGGAAACTTGAGATGCCAAATCCACCACAAACTACCTAAAACACTTGCCCAATAAGCTCCTCAATGTTGCTCCTCAATGCTGCTCTTCAAGAATCAATGTTGCTCTCCAAGAATTAATGTTGCTCTAAAACCCAAATGCTCCCAAATGATGAATGAGAGAGGTGGGAGGCACTTAGAGGGGAGTGATAGAAATATATAGGCTAGAGTTAGGGTTTAGAAGGAACTAGGGTATTAGTTTAGCAAAAATAGAGAGGGTTTTCAAGTCCGCGAGCCTGCTAAAGGAAGTCTGAACCGAACCGGTTGGTTTATGACGGAACCGGCCGGTTCCATCATAAACCGGCCGTCGGTTCGGTTTTCCACCGATTCCAACCGGTCGGGCATCTAACTAGAAAAATCGGTTGGTTCTGGTTCCGGTTAACCGGTTTTTAAAACACTGGATAGAAGAATACGAGTCAACATTGAAGAATGATGTATGGGAAGTGGTCCCAAGACCTCAAAGCAAATCAGTAGTAACCTCTAAATGGATTTATAAAATAAAGCATGCAACAGATGGCAGTGTTGAAAAAATCAAAGCTAGATTTGTGGCTCATGGTTTCTCTCAGAAAGAGGGAATTGATTATGATGAGATCTTTGCTCCTATTGCCAGGTATACCTCTATCGGAATCATCATCTCTCTTGCTTCGCTCTTTAATTGGAAACTTCACCAAATGGATGTTAAGACTGTTTTTCTCAATGGTGAAGTTGAGCAAGAAATTTATATCGAGTAGCCTGAGGGTGTTGTGATCAATGGGAAAGAATCCCATGTCTGCAAACTCAAGAAAGCCTTGTATGGATTGAAACAAGCTACGAGAGCTTGGTAAGGAAGAACTGACAGTTTGCTTCAGAGTCTTGGGTTCACCAAGAGTATAGCAGATCCTAATTTTTATATGAAGATTGTGAAGAATCATCATGTTATCTTGGTTCTATATGTGGATGATTTGTTTCTTACTGGGGAGGAACATCTGATAGATTAGACTAAGAGGGAGCTATCAGCAAAGTTTGAAATGAAGGACTTGGGTCTTATGCATTACTTTCTTGGTTTAGAAGTGTGGCAGAGACCTGGTGAGATCTTTCTCTCACAAGGTAAGTATGCAGTCAATGTGCTTCACAGATTTGGGATGCTCAACTGTAAGTCCATGACCACACCTATGATTTTTAACCCGAAGAAGTTACATGATCAAGCTACAGGTTCAAATCTAGAAGACCCTACAGTATATCGTCAGATTATTGGATCCTTGATGTATCTAGTACAACACCAAACCGGACATTTGTTACGCAAAGAATGCCCTCAGCCAGTTCATGTGTCACCCAAAGCATACTCTCAGATATGTTTGAGGGACTATAGCTTATGGGCTCAGATACACTTCCTGTGGAGGTGTAATACTTCATGGCTATACAGATTCAGATTGGATGGGCCGTACAGTGAACCGGAAGAGCACTTCCGGATATTGTTTCAGTTTGGGTTCAACTATCATCTCCTGGTCCAGCAGGCAGCAGGGCTCCATAGCCCAAAGCACTGCAGAGGCAGAATACATTGTTGCAAGTGTTGCTAGTAGAGAAGCAATGTGGCTCAGAAAGCTACTCTCAGATTTGTCCAGTGTTGAGTTGGAACCCATAGTAATTCACTGTGATAACCAGAGTTGTATAAAGCTCTCCGAGAATCATCTGTTTCATGACAGATCGAAACACATTGAAATGAGATATCACTATGTTCGGGACAAGGTGCAAAAGAACATTCTAAGTATTCAGTATGTTCCGACGGTGGAACAAACTGCAGATATTTTGACCAAGCCCCTGTCGTTGACAAAGTTTGTGACTTTCAAGACAAGCTTGGCGTTGCTAAGCGGGAGTGTTAAAATTAATGCAGTTGTAAGAGCCATTCTCCGGGAGGATGGAAAAGACCCTAGTTGAGATCTAGGGCCACCAGTACACTCCTGGGGTTCTTGGTCTGGGACCAAGCAGTTAGAGCCATGGAAAAAGACCCTAGTCGGGCCCCAAGTGTATTGTTGGGGTTCTTGGTCAAGGACCAAGCAGTTTGATGGTATAAGTCCCTAGATGTGTTCTAGGGCCCCTGGATGTGTTCCAGGGAATCCTTGCTCGGTGCTTGGATTGATCCTTGGTTGTGTACCTTGGTTGATAAGACCGTAGTTGTGATCTAGGGCCCCCAGATGTGTTATGGGGTATCCTGGTCTAGGACCAAGCAATTTCTTGGTTAAGTACCAAGCCGAGATAACGTGTGACCCTCTTCTCTCTCGGGATGGTTCATGAGACCTAGGCGCAGTTAAGAAGAAGGGCATGATCACATCATTAACCTTCCTCGTATGGTAGGATGATAAAAGCTTATAAGTTGTAACATGAGACTCGTGTGGACATTCTGCCATTAAAGAAGAACTTACCTTTTGAAACCCCTGGCTTGAGCTACGCCTCCCTTAATTGTTGTTTGGATGTTGGTTCAAATCTTTGCTTCTTACTAAACAAATCTAGCTGCCTTGTTTTTGAAACCCCTCTCCTTGACTTGTTATTTCCTTGTTGACTTTTATAATTTAACATTTAATATTTTATATTATAAAATATTATTTGTTTAATTGTTAGGGTTTAAACCTAACCCTAAAGTTAGGACTAATGTGCTAGCCCTAACCTACCAACCAAAACTATAAATAAAGTGACTTACCTCACTCACCTCACTCAAACTCTCTCCTAGCCGAGTTTTTGGTCTGAGGTTTTTCTGCGGCTCCCTTGTTCAGTTTACTACGTGGCTGCGGCCCTCTTTGAACAGGTTTCTCAGCTTCTTCTTGGTGTATCTTTGGTCTGATCCAGCCACCGAGGGTTTATCTTTTCAGTCTTGCTCTGCTTAGGATGCCGCTGACCTAAAAGAAGGTCTTTACTTGATGATTGGCATGCTGGTTAGTTTTCTAATATATTACCCTAAAAGTTCTTCCTGGTAACTTGTCCTAAAGATCATGATGAGATCTACCCTGAGGGTTTGATCAATGATCCCATAAAGCTTTTCTGAGCATACATCAAAGAGGATAACAACAGCATATCAGGTAAATTTGTTCTTTGTTTGGCTAAGGTAATATTCAGATCTATGTTATAATTTCTGTTATTAGATTTCACATCAAAAAAAATTGAATGTGTTACTGATCCAGATTTACAGTAGCGTATGTTTAGAAATTAAATAAAATTACTTCTGTTTCTAGATAGTCTACATTTTGCCCTTAAATTCTAACAAAGAGAAAGACAAGGCTACTGAGATGACATGGGTAGCTTGTCTAAGTCACCCTTGGGGTCCCACAACTTGTGCTTCGGGATTTTACACCAAGTGAGAACGTAGGAGGTAACATTGCTAGATTTAATAGGCAGGTCTGCTGGTGCAGATTTCCATGATAACTGTGGCCACAGTTTTATTTTTTTCTCAACCTATAATTTGCAATATATATATATATATAGAGAGAGAGAGAGAGAGATACAAATCTACATATATGGGGAGTCGGGGGAGGAGAGAGAGAGAGAGAGAGAGAGAGAGAGAGAGAAATCCATACCTTGTGTGAGTATAAGGGCCTAGAGCCAATAACTGCATGAGGAATTTTTAAGCTTATAAGAGATGATTCGATAAAAAATGACTGCATCAAACAGAAAATCCAACATCAGATAGGATAAAAAATGAATTAACAAAGTCTATACCATTAAAAACACATGTAGAGATACCTGAGCATGCGTACGAAACAATATTGCAAAGCTACGCCATGTAGCTAAATTAGTGTTCACAAGTCTCTGAATCTCATATGCAATGAAGTTTGCTTCTTCAACAGGGCTCCGTAATTTCTGAATGCAAATAGGTTCACCAGGAGGCTGCACTCAGTGAAATAACAATCAAAAAGAAAAGTTTTTCAAATATGTTGCAACTATTTCAAGAATAAAAATATTTGTATAAATAAAAAGAGAAAAACATCTAATAAATGCATCCTACCTTCATTGGGACAAGATTCAAGACCTTTATCGATCCCATTTGCCAATTGTTCGGAACATTTCTTAAGAGAGCAGATGCAGCCATCAAAATATTACTCGAGGAACGATAATTTCTGATTAGCTGCAAGATGTAACATCATCAATAAAATAAACTCGTTACCATCTTTAAGTTATAATCTACCTAAAGATTTTAGTTGTATAACAACTTGTATTGTGGATAAGAAATCTTATTAGGCAATCAGTCATATAAACAAACACAATTTAACCTCATTATCAGTCCAACCGCCTTATGAACAGGACTAATGATTTCAAATTGACCAAGCAGGTTCATCTTTCTGTTATTTTGAATTATTCTTGGCAGATAAACTGAAAGCAACAACAGAGAATATAAAAATAAATAAACTCAGGTCTTTGAATAACTTATTGAAAAAATGAAATGAAATGAAACGAAACTATAATAATGTCCACAAGCGACCAAGAACATTTGACAACAATAATTAAGAATGGAGATTGATTCAGGATGGCATTAAGCACAACAAGCCAAAACCTGGTCGCAGAGCAAAAGGAATTCTCACAATAACAATGATCATTCAACCAAGATTCTCAATTTTACTGTCTGAGAAGGCCAGCTTCATTAGAATTGGTGCATGCTGTCTAGTCCATTAAAGAAAATTGATTATAAAAAATATAGCAATTAGATTGTAAAGCATATTTTTTAATAATAGAAAAAATAGTAATCACGATCATCAAGCATCAGATTGTACATAGCATCTCATCTGTTCAACATTTTAATAATATGAACGCATTTATGATCAAAACCATTCCCATAGCCAAACAGTGTTGCAATATAACTCTATAGATTTAGCTCTAATTCTCAGTACTTTTAACTGAGTTCACCCCCAAAGAGACTATTTGAGAAAGGCACAAACTTGTGATTAGATCATTTGTTCTTTGATGACAGCACCCTGTTGCAACCAAACCCAAACAGTTCTCGGCATTTTGCCAGACACACCAATGCTCCAATTGACAAACTCTCTGTAGTATGCTTGACACACACTGTGCTTCACATTGAATTTTATCAAGGTTATAGAAGGAAGTCGTTGGTCTTCAGCATTAGCTTGTTATTGAGATTCTAGTTCTGATCTAGAGTTGATTCTATTACACTTAGTAGGCACTGTTATCCCCTACCCTAGGGATAACGAAGGAGATCATGTCTCTAGGCCCACAGGTCCTCGACATGGAGTGCCAAGAGCCGGATGACTTGAGCATGGCCCTGGAGGGCCCCTCTTTTCTTCAGTGCAGCCCATTTATCAGCAGCAGCAGTATCCATCCCACCAGCCTGGTCCTAAAGTAGCAGTAAGTCTTGCTCCATAAGGTAATGAGTCCGGGTATCATGGTATGTGTCACTCTGATTTTTGAAGCACTTGCATATGTTGCATTAAATTCTCCTTCATTTCATAACATTTGCTTGAAAATTATGCTCTTTGACTTGTTCATACCTGGAAGGGTGACTTGATGCCCTAGTAAGTTGATCTCCCTTTAGGATGGGTTGTTATTGGGTGGGTCTATAAAGGGTCATCATTCGTTCCCTCAATACTTACCACTTTCCATCTTTATTCCTCTCATTTCCCCCCACCTTTGTTTGGGCATTGGGATTTGCCACACTTGGAAGGGTTGTACCTTGCCTTGTGGGAAGAAGGAGCTAAAGGCTTAGAGGGTAAAACTAGCTGGCAAGAGTTAAAAGCCAATAACGAAACCTTTGTGATGCTTCGCCTAGGGATTCCCGAGAAGGCAGTAAAAAGCTTCTCAGTAAGAAAAGGGAACCAATAAGATAAATAAACACTCAAGGTATTAGTTGGTGGATAGGAGGTCTCATCACGAGCCGACCAAAATCACATTCACAGTATTAGTTTTGGATAGGAGGTCTATGGCCTCAAAACCAATTTTTACCACATTCACGACATTTATTTTTCTTTCTGCTTTCTTCTTCATCATCAGAGTTGCTTATGGAAGTGTCTAATGGCATGTCATCTTCATGTTTGTTAGGCTTCTAATTGCTACATTTGTGACCCAGCAACCACTTGTCTCCACAAAACCTGCAATCAGTGTCTCTTCGTCGTGAATACATTTTATCGAATTTCTGTAACAATGACCTCTCAAACTTTTTCTCTACAACTTTAGCTTTACGTATAGTTGTCTCCATATTTGTGATATCGTGTAACTTTAATTCGTTCTAGATGTGAGGTTTTAGACCGGTTATATACGATCGAACTAGACGTCCAATAGATAACCCGAGTACTCTTGTGGCTAGTGTTTCCCAATCACGAGTGAAATCGTCCACGTTTCCTTTCTGTTGTAGTCTCATGAGTTCCGTAAAAAACTCTTCTTCTTTGATACCTTGGAATCTTTTAAAAAAATAATTTTTGAACTTTGTCCAACTTATTGCATAACTAGTTTTCTTCCACCACATGTACTAGTTATATGCATCTCCCTCCAATTGCATGCATGCAAGTCTAATTTTTTTGCCGTCATTATATATTCCATAGATTTCAAAATATTCTTCGGCTTTATTAAACCAGGCTATTCCTTGTTTTCCGTTCCCATCAAATTCAGACAACTCAAGTTTGACTCTCGGTGGATATGCAATCTAGTATAAGGAGGAAATGGGTTATGAACTACCATACCCTGAGGTATGTTTGTGTGGGGAATTGCTGTGTTAGATGGGGGTATACTTAATTGGGGATTGAGCCAATTAGACAAGGGAATATTTATTTGTGGGTTTGGGGTGTCAAGCAGGCTCGGAGGGTTTGAAGAATTTGAAGAATTTTGATGTGGGTCGACATTGTTTTGAGATTTGACAAGACTTGATAGGAGGCTCTCTAATTTAGTGAACTAGTTTTTTAAGTCTGCGTGATTTGTATCAATATTGGCGCCTAAGTGTGCTTGTTTCTACTGTAACGTGAGGTGATTCTGAGTGACTTTCTCTTGTATATTAACAATCTTCTCACTCATCTTAGCTTGTTCATCTAGTAAATTGTCATGATTCTGCTTGACCTGTCCCTCCAATCAATCATGCCTTGCCTGCATTTTGTCCAACTTTTTACTAAATTCGCTCATTGTCATCATCCTAGTCACTGGCGAAGTTTTGTGATCAATTTTTGCTAATTTTGTAGCACCACATAAATTTTTCTAGTTAGATTGTAGGTATCTTCTATTAATTGACTTAATTGAGGGTGAATCCGTACGAACTTTTATTAATTGTTGAGTTGTACGGATCGTTATTAATTCCAAGGTTATATGAACTGCATATCCTTGCAATTAATTTATGTACGCCAATTAATTATTGATCGTACAGATTTTGTACGGATTATGATGCAACACGACCGATGTGCTATAGAAGTTTCTTACAGCAGATGTACAAATTGTACAGTGATGGGGGTACGAACTTGCACAGTGGAACTTGCACAATGTTATCTACTTCATTTACTATTTGAGACCGCACTATCTAATTTTTAACTTTGTAACTACAAAATGGTTGATGGTATTTGGTCTAGAAATGGTTAAGCTAAATGGTGTTAATGTTTAAGCCATTATTATAGTTCTTTGCATTTCATTAGATAACAATAGCATAATCCAAGATCACTGAGAAATACACAATCACAAGAGACACAGCATTTATCCTGGGAAACCCTCTAGGGGAAGAAAACCCAGCAAAACTTCCTTAATATAGATAGCCAATACAATGCCAAGAGATCTCTTAAACTAATGCAGAAGATCCTCTCCCAGATATGCACCACTCTCTCTCCTTCTTCTTTAACAGCATATCCGAAACTTGTCTCTCAAATGAGCAAGTGAGTTGTGTGTCTAAGTGAGGCACTAGCCTCCTTATTTATATTAAATTGGCACGTGTGAAGTGTCTCTTCACTGGCAAGGCTGACTTCTCCAACTGGGTGGTTATAACCACCTTTAATATTTTTGGGGGCCTCTTTAATATCTGTTGGGGCCGACTTCTTATTCTGCCTATTATAATTATCATTTGACCAATCCGCAAAAGGGGATTTGGTCCTATTACAATAGCTGACATGATCAATCCACAATGGGGATTGATCCAATGAATAATATATCAAATAATAATAAGAATACGCTTTGCAGTTACATTATTTCAACAAATGATTCTAGATGTCTAGATGTTATCTAGTTCATTTACTATTTGAGACCGTGCTATCTAATTTTTAACTTTGTATCTACAAAATGGTTGATGGTATTTGGTCTAGAAATGGTTAAGTTAAATGGTTCATGATAAGGGTGAGGAGGGGAAGGAAAACCAATAAAAGAAATAGAAATCATCCAACGACACAGTTTGCATCAAAATATTTAGTAACAAAGAAGGAGCGAAGCCGCTTGTCCACATCGGGCAAGGTGCTCTACTCGGACCTTTAGGCCTAAGGTTTGCACCTTTGAACTTGTTATATGAAGATAAAAAGATATTGGCTTTCAAAGGGGAAGAGGATCAAGGTTTCTTTAAATACCGGAGGGGATAAGAAGATCTTGTTATATGAAGATAATGTTGAATTTTAATGAAGATTTGTACCTTGGACAAGTGGTTCCTATGGGTTTTTAAACTTTTACCTAGGAATGTGGTCCACAACTTAAAAGTGGGTCTTTTTCATAAAGTCACTTTATAAGTGGTAAAGTGAACTTTAAATTAGAAAGTGAAAAGTGACTTAGGAACTTAATGCACCAAGTGGGTGTTTATTTAAGTTGGGTGAGTGAAATTAAATAAAGTGAATATTAATGGAGCATTTAATTTCAACCGTTGATCTTGGGCAATGTGAGCCCTTGGATCAAAAAGAAACCTAAGAGTCACTAGGGATTCTAAAGGAGGAAAAAGACCAAAAGAGATTTCATTCTTTCCAAGAGAGATTGAGAGATTGAGAGAGAGCAAGAGAAGAGAAAGTTTCTATTTTCTGAAGAAGAGATAGCAGCAGAAAAGTGGCACGAATTCCAAGGCAAAAAGCAGGGCATGGATTTCGAGGCAACCAGCAGGAAGGAAAATCCGTACAATACGGATTTGGTACGGCAGCATTTATTGTACCTGTTCAGAACGCACAGCAGCACGCAAAACGAGGAGAACAGGCGCATTTAATAGTCTGTACAGGTTGTACGACTGTCGTACGGCTGCATTTAATTATGGGCACGTTTTTCTAGAAATTCTTATAGCATTTAATGTTGTGACAGTCCGTACGGTACGGCTGTCTGAGCACAGATTTCGAGGTGGCTGATGTGGTGTGTCTTCCAGTCAATTTCAAGCACGAAAATCGAGGAAGAGATAAGTTAAATGTCTGCTGGTTTTATTTTTGCTGAAATGTAATTTCCAGAAATTGAAGAAATAAGAAGAACTCCCTCTCTCTCACTGGTTTTCCCCACATTGGGGTTTTTCCAGGGTCAGTTGACCAAAACTCATTGTGTCATTAAATGTATGCTTGCTGGTTTATTTCTGAGTTTATTAATGTCTGCAAATTTCATTAATATTGGGAATGGGCATTAAACTTT
>JASDQU010371485.1:130975-144179 GCA_032191745.1 Picea mariana | reverse complement strand
CCAGATATGGTCAAGTGGATAGGTATAAGATCCAAGCACCCATTATAAACAAAAAGAATTGAATGAAAATATTCAAATTTTTTTAGGATTAGAGTGATACATACCATGATACCCAAAATCATTACCTCATGGAGCAAGATCCACTTCTACTACAGGACCAAGCTGAGGTGATGGATGTTGTTGTTGCTGACAAAGTGGAGGCACTGAAGAAAATAAAAGGTGGGCCCTCCAGGGCCATGCTCAAGTCGATCTGGCTCTCAATACTCCATGTCTAGCACCCGTGGGCCTCGAGACATAATCTCCTTAGTTATCCCTAAACTGGGCATAACAATATGCATTGGTAGTGATATGTATAACAATACCATACCAATACCAATACCATACCAATATCAATACCATATACCATACCAATAATAATACCAATACGATACCATACCAATACCAATACCATACCATACCATACAAATACCAATACCAATACCAATACCATACCAATAAAAATACCAATACCATTACAGATACCAATACCAATAAAAATACCAATACCATACCAATACCAATAAAAATACCAATACCAATACCATACCAATGCATGCCAATACCATACCAATACCATACCATTGCATACCAATACCATACCATTGCATACCAATACGATACCAATACCATACCATTGCATACCAATACCAATACTATTGCATACCATTGCACGAAAATCGTATACATTGCCAATGATATGCACACCAATACCATACCAAAACCAATACCAATATGCATTACCAATACCCTTATACCTTGCCAATACCAATACAAATACCATTGCATACCAATACGACCAATACCATTACATACCAATACCAATACCAATACCATTGCATACCAATACCAATATGATACCAATAACAATAGAAATACCATACAAATACCATACCATACCATACCAATATGATGCAGGAGCATCGTAAGCAAGTGCAAAAGAAAAGGATAGCTGGAAATGCACCAGCGCACATTTTGAGAATGTTCTGAATTTGAAGGGATAAAGCATTAATGTAAAATCTGGGAAGATGTTTTTTATTTTATGATTAGGATATTGGAATGTAGATCTTGAGCATAGATCTCATTTGCTGGCCATAAACATTTAATGTAATGAATTTAAAGTAGTTGTAGAGATTTTAATTCGATTAGATAGTCAGATTTGTAGGAGGGAAAACTCTAGAAAGCTCCCTTGCATGTATTGTATTAGAAAGATTACTCTCATTTTANAAGAGGAGAACAAAGATTGCAGAGTTGTATAAGTAGATAGTTTTTGCGATTGAACCCATGTACAAGAGCACTTGTATTAATATAAGAATGCTTTGATCCAATTTCACGGGGTTTTCATAGTTAGTGTTTACATCTATTGAATGGTATGTTTACATTTTGTTTATATTCTTTGTTATGCATTTATTTCAATGCTATGTGTGTGTGTATACTCTTGATTTCATCTTAAATGTATGAAGTCTGTGAGAGGAGATGTATGAGTTAAAATTGTTTCTCGTCCTGATAATCCTACAAGGGGTGCAGTGAGAGTCTGCAAGGAGTGCATTGATGAGATTCAGAGTTTTATCTCAGAAAATATTAGGGGAGATACCATTGTTCTCATACCAGCAAAAGTGCAGGTATAGCATAGAGCCGTGCAAGGTGTGCACAGGATAGTTGTAGTCTTAGACTTATCCAATTAAGAAAAAAAGGTTGAAGAACTGTTGTTGCCAGAAGTGCACAGAGTTGGAAGTGTCAAATAGCTAGTGGTTATTGTGAATGCCGCAAGGAGTGTGCGCAAGAATCCCTTGGAAGCCTTGAGTTCATAATAGAGGTTAAGCTCAGGAAGGATAGATACTTTGAAGAGTTCTAAGGAAGAACAAGGTTTTGAAATCTCCTCATAGAATCAAGTTTAGGAGAAAAGATGCCAAGTTGTTTGGCCAGGAGTTATCAAGAAATCGAACGAACGGTTGAAATTCTCAGAGGGAGAATCACCGAAGTTACATGGACCGTTGGATCCATTGGATCAACAAGGAGATTAAGGAGGGATTCCTTAAGTGTTCACAAGCTCAGGAGGGAAATTAGCCATCAAATATGGATTAATAAGATCCATTTATCTCGTGCTTGAATTTCATCATTTCAAAATTTGGGGTTGTGGAGAAATTTGTGACGAGGAGGCAAGAATCACAAAAGCCCGATTCATGAAATCTCGATGGGATTTAGACCATCAGATCGTAGAAGGATCTAGGTCATCGATCCTCAATAGAGAAGTCATGAGTTTGGACTTCGGGGAAAGGGAGGAGCATTGCATCATGAACTCACGAGTCACAAAATCCCGACGCGCTCAGATGTTGACCCCAGGACATGACTGAGGTCACATAGTGGATGCATAAAGGGAGGAGCCAAAGTTCTGTTAGCCATTTTTGGGGTTTCAAAGATTGAAATATTTAGAGGGATTCACATCAGGGATAGCGAAGTTGTGAAACCCGAAATACCCTTTCAGGAAAAGGTTGGCGTCACATCAATTTTGGCCACGTGGAAGGAGGTTCTCGCCTTGTGGTTGTTCTCACAAGCGTAACTTCTCAAAGGGCCTATGGTTAAATTTGTTAAGGTTCTAGTGGGAATCAAAGAGTCATTTTGACTCAAAGGGAGATTAAGAATGATCCTTAGACCAGGAGATCAAGCAGAACCTGCTGAGGTAGAGGTGTTGTGTTAGGTGGTATCAGAGCTTATCTAACAACTTTTATTTTTGTAGAGGAAAGATAGAAGACAATTGTTATTGAATTCTGCGTGGACAGATTCAAACAATGCCGCCAAGAAGACGTCAAGAAGGAGCTATGCCCGATCCAGCTGTGGAAAGGGAAATGAGAGAACTTCATGCTCGATTAGGTGCTATGGAGACAACATAGAAATGGACAGTTGATGCTGGAGATGTCAGCGAATCCGAGAATGAAAATGAAGCAAGACCCGACGAAGAAGAAGTTGTAGCCGAAGATGCTGCAGAAGAACATCTATTCATAGTTGTTGCAAGAATAGGGGCTGGAGCAAAAATGGATATCCCAATGTACAAAGGCAACTTAGACGTTGAGGAGCTTCTAGATTGGTTTAGAGTTCGATAAATACTTCGACTATGAGGATGTTGAGGAAGATAAGAAATTTAAACATGTTGTCACTAGATTGAAAGGGCATGCAACACTGTGGTGGGATGAACTATAGGTTGACAGGCATTGCAAAGGAAAGAAAAGAATCAAAATATGGGACAGGATGGTCGCAAAGATGAAAGCTAAGTTTATACCTATAGATTACCAAATCAATATGTTTCAAAGAATGCAGAAATTGAGACAGAAAGGGATGCCAATAAAGGAATACACTGAAGAGTTTTATAGGATAAACATTAGAGTTGGTCATCGTGAGAGTGATGATGAAAAGTTCCCCATATATATGAATGGTCTGAGATATGACATTCAAGATGAGATGATCATAATGAAAATCAAGAATGTAGAAGATGCTTATCAAATGGCTTTAAAGGCAGAATATAAGTTGGCCCGAAAGCAAGGTCAAAGGGGCAGAGGTAGAAGTCAGAGCAGAGGAAAAGTTGTTGCCCAAGACAGAGTACAAAATCCTAAGGATGAAGAAAATAAGCCTCATAATCACCCTGAAAGAGGAAGAGGCAGAGGAAGTGAAGTAAAGTGTTTTGTCTGTGGAAAAACCAGACACAAATATTTTGAATGTCCCAATAGAAAAAGATATGGAGGAGAAAATCACATTTCAAAATCGTAGAGGAGAAATGTCGAGGCAGAAGATGCAGAAGGCGAAAGATCCTTA
Source organism: Picea mariana (assembly GCA_032191745.1). NCBI lineage: Eukaryota > Viridiplantae > Streptophyta > Pinopsida > Pinales > Pinaceae > Picea > Picea mariana. The sequence goes on along the minus strand of JASDQU010371485.1, from coordinate 140,336 downwards.
ATAATGAGGAAATTATCTTAAAGCTAGAGAAAGAGGTGGAGAATCCAGTCCAGAGGAACAGTTTGTTCAGAACTGCTTGAAAGAACAAGGATAGGGTATGCAAGGTGATAGTTGAAAGTGGAAGTATACATAATATAGTATCCATAGAAATGGTGGAAAATCTAGAATTGGAGACAGTTGCACATCCAATCCCATACAAGATTTCGTGGTTGCAAAAAGGACATCAGGTAACAATCACTAAACAATGTTTAGTTGAATTTAAGATAGGGGGTTATAGAGATGATATATTATGTGATGTCATTCCCATGGATGTTTGTCATCTTTTGTTGGGGAGACCATGGCAATATGACAATAATGGTGTTCATGATGGAAGAAATAACACATACACCTTGGAAAAGAATGGTAGAACGCATATGTTGCTGCAAATTGAAGACAAGAAGGTGAAAGCAGAAGAAAGAAATACTATACTTTTCATGAGTGGGAAGGAACTTCTGGATGAAGTCAAGAAAGATCAAGACATGTAGTTTGTTGTGGTAAGAAAACCTAGAGTCATCTTGACAAGTACTTTGATAGATGATCTATCGAAGGAAATTCAGGAACTGCTGGAGAATTTCACTGATATAGTGGTGGACGATTTACCTTGTTAGTTTCCACCCATCAAAAGTATAAGCCATTAGATTGACCTTATACCAGGAGCAAGTTTACCAAACAAAGCAGCATAAATACTGACGCCGCGGGAGAATGAAGAAGTTAAGAAGCAAGTCCAGGATTTGATGGACAAGGGATTGGTAAGAGAAAGCTTGAGTCCATGCACTGTGCCAATAGTTTTAAGTCCAAATAAAGATGGTGGATGGAGGATGTGTACGAACTCAAGGGATATAAACAAAATCACCATCAAGTATATATTTCCTTTACCCAGGATGGATGACTTGATGGATTTCCTGAGTGGGGCAAAGTTTTTTTCAATTTTTTTTTGAAAAGTGGATATCATCAGATTAGAATGAGGGAAGGTGATGAATGGAAGACAACATTCAAGATGAATGAAGGGTTGTATGAATGGATTTTCATGCCGTTTGGTTTGACGAATGTGCCAAGTACTTTCATGAGGTTGATGAATGAAGTCTTGAAGGATTTCATTGGAAAGTTTGTAATTGTGTATCTTGATGATATACTAATCTTCAATAAGACTGAGGAGGAACACTTGAGACACCTAACTCTAGTGATGAGGAGATTACAGTAAGAGAGGTTGTTGATAAATCTGAAGAAGGAACTCATTCATTTGGGTTTTGTGATCTCTTCGAATGAGTTGAAGATGGATCTAGAGAAGGTAAGAGCAATCAAAGAATGGTCGTCACCAAGGAATATATTTGAAGTCAGAAGCTTCCATGGATTAGCCAGTTTTTACAGGAATTTCATCATAAATTTTAGTGGGATTAGTGCATCAATGATGGACACAGTCAAGAAAAGACATAAATCTTTTCATTGGATAGAGGAAGTAGAGAAACGTTTCAAGTTGTTAAAGGAGAAGATAATTGGAAAGCCAGTTCTGGTTCTGCCAGATTTCAGTAAAACATTTCAAGTCAGATGAAACACAAGTGGATTCATAGTTGGAGCAGTCTTAAGTCAAGACAATAGGCCAATTGCATACTTCAGTGAGAAGCTGAACAAGGCCAAGATGAAATATTCAACGTATGATAAAGAGTTTTATGCAATCATACAAGCACTGAAGAAATGGAGGCATTACTTGGTTCTGAAAGAGTTTGTTTTGTATAGCGACAACCATGCTTTACAATTCATAACTCGATAGGAGAAATTGAACCAGAAACATGTGAAATGGGTTGAATTTATGAAAAACTTTACTTTTGTTATAAAACACATTTATGGAATTGCTAACAAGGTTGTTGATGCATTGAGCAGGAAATGTTTGATTCTGTAGGAGTTTCATGTGAAGACCTTAGGTTTTGATAGCCTTAAGGATATGTACAGAGATGATTTAGATTTCAAGGATGCTTATGAAGCATGTGAGAAACCTGTTCTAAGAGACATAAGCCAATGTATTGAATATTTAATTCAGGATGGATTATTATTCAAAGGAAATCAGTTGTGTATCCCGAAGATTTCTATGAGAGAGAATCTTTTGAAGGAAAAACATAGTGGGGGATTGGCTAGACATTTCGGCCATGAAAAGACATTTGTGCAACTAAACAGTTTATATTATTGTCCAGGGATGAGGATAGATGTCAAGAAGTTTGTCAAAAAATGCAGAATTTGCCAGCACGCAAAGGGGAAAAGACAAAATATAGGATTGTATCAACCATTGCTAGTACCAGAGAGGCCATGGGATGCAGTTAGCATGGATTTTGTGTTAGGAATGTCGAGGACACAGAGAGGTTTTGATTCCATACTTGTGGTAGTTGACAGATTCTCTAAAATGGCACATTTTATTCCATGTCAGAAAACCAGTGATGCAACACACATTGCAAATCTATTTTTCAAAGAATTTGTTAGACTTCACGACTTACCCAAGAGTATTGTTTCGGAGAGGGATACCAAATTTGTTGTTCATTTCTGGAGAACACTATGCAAGAATATGGGGACAAACTTATCTTTTATCTCAGCATATCACCCTCAGATTAATGGACAGATTGAGGTAGTGAATCAAAGTTTGGGATATTTATTGAGGAGTTTAGTAGTTGAACATCATAGTTAGTGGGATCAGATTCTACCGTAGGTGAAATTTTCATAGAATGACTCACCTAATAGAAGCACAAGACAGAGCCCATTCCAGATAATGTATGGAATGTAGTCGAGAGGAGTATCTGAGTTAAGAGACTTAGAGCAGAGTAAATTCAGAAGTGTTGGAGCAGAGTATTTTGTAGCAGAGATGCAAGAGCTCCACAACAAGATTAAGGAGCGATTGCAGAATTCCAACCAGGAATACAAGCGCAGAGAAGATCAACACAGAAGAGAGCTTCAGTTTGAAGTGGGAGATTTGGTCTTAGCACATATAAGAAAAGAAAGGTTCCCAAGGGGGCATACAATAAGCTGAAGATGAAAAAGATAGGACCATGTAAAATTTTGAGAAAATTTGAGGAAAATTCTTATGAGATAGAATTGTCAAATGGAGTTGGAATATCACCCATATTCAATGTAGCAGATCTGTATCCTTACAGAGAATATGAAGTAGGAGGTGAAGAGAATCAAAAATAAGTTCAGTGGGTCAGACATATGCCTGTAGCTGAAAAGCCATAGATGGAAAAGATCATTGATTAGAGAGTTAGCAAGAAGACTCAGAGGAAGACGTATTTTGAATACTTGGTAAAATGGAAAGGACACCCGATCAAAGATGCTAGTTGGGAAAGCGAAGCAAATATCCAAAAACATGGACAGGCGGAGCAGGAGCTCATGAACAGGAGTCCATGAAGTTTTTCAGTCAGGGGATTATGATGCAGGAGCATTGTAAGCAAGCCAGCAAAGCAAGCACAAAAGCAAAGTATAGTTGGAAATGCACCAACGCACATTTTGAGAATGTTCTGAATTTGAAGAGATAAAGCATTAATGTAAAATCTGGGAAGATATTTTTTCTTTTATGATTAGGAGATTGTAATGCAAATATTGAGCGTAGCTCTCATCTGCCGGCCATAAACATTTAATGTAATTAATTTAAAGTAGTTTTAGAGATTTTAATTTGATTAGATAGTTAGAGTTGTAGGAGGGAAAACTCTAGAAAGCTCCCTCGCATGTATTGTATTAGAAAGATTATTCTCCTTGTAAGTTAGGAGTTGTAGAGCAAGAGAAGAGGAGGACAAAGATTGCAAAGTTGTATAAGCAGATAGTTGTTGCGATTGAACCCATGTACAGGAGAACTTGGATTAATATAAGAATGCTTTGATCCAATTTCATGGGGTTGTCATAGTTGGTGTTTACATATATTAAATGGTATGTTTACAGCTTGTTTATATTCTCTGTTATGCATTTGTTTCAATGATATGTGCGTGTGTATAATCTTGATTTCATGTTAAATGTATGAAGTCTGTGAGAGGATAAGTATGAGTTAAAATTGTTCCTCATCCTGAGAATCCTACAAGGGGTGCAGTGAGAGTCTGCAAGGAGTGCGTTGATGATATGTTGATTTTTATCTTAGAAAATCTCAAGGGAGATATCGTTGTTCTCATACTAGTAGAAGTGCAGGTATAGCACAGAGCCGTGCAAGGTGTGTGTAGGTTGGTGGTAGTCTTAGACTTACCCAATTAAGAAAAAAAGGTTGAAGAACTGTTGTTTCTAGAAGTGCACAGAGTTGGAAGTGTCGAATAACTAGTGGTTATTGTGAATGTCGCAAGGAGTGTGTGCAAGAAGCCCTTGGAATCCTTGAGTTCGTAATAGAGGTTAAGCTCAGGAAGGATAGAGACTTCAAAGAGTTCGAAGGAAGAACGAGGTTTTGAAATCACCCCATAGAATCAAGTTCAGGAGAAAATACGCCAAGTTGTTTGGCCAGAAGTTATCAAGAAATCGAATGAACGATTGAAATTCTCATAGGGAGAATCACTGAAGTTCCGTGGACCTTTGGATCCAGTGGATTAGTGAGGAGATTAAGGAGGGATTCCTTAAGTGTTTGCAAGCTCAGGTGGTAAATTAGCCATCAGATATGGATCAACAAGAGCCGTTGGTCTCGTGCTTGAATTTCATCATTTCGGAATTCGGGGTTGTGGAGAAATTTGTGACGAGGAGGAAAGAATCACAAAAGCCCGATTCATGAAATCCTGAAAGGATATGGACCATCATATCATAGAAATATCTGGGTCGTCGATCCATCATAGAGAAGTTGTGAGTTTGAACTTCAGGGAAAGAGAGGAGCATTGCATCGTGAACTCACGAGTCATGAAATCCCGACGTGCTTGGAGGTGGGCCCCAGGACGTGACTGAGGTCACATAGTGGATACATAAAGGGAGGATCAAAATATTTGTTATCTTTTTTGGGGGTTTCGGGGATCGAAGGAGTCAAAGGGACTCACATAAGGGATTGCGAAGTCACAAAACCCAAAATACCCTTTTGGGAAAAGGTTGAGGTCACATCAATTTTGGCCACGTGGAAGGAGGTTTGTGCCTTATGCTTGTTCACACAAACGTAACTTCTCAAAGGACTTGTGGTTACATTTTTTAAGGTTCCAGTGGGAATCAAAGAGTCATTTTAACTCAAAGGGAGATTAAGAATGATCCTTAGACCGGGAGGTCAAGCAGAACCTATTGAGGTAGGGGTGTTGTGTCACAATACTATACTAATACAATACCATACCATACCATACCAATAACATACCAATACAAATACCAATACCATACAATACCATACCAATAACATACCAATACCATACCATTGCATACCAATAACAATACCATACCCATAGAGTACCATTGCATAGAAATACCAATACAATTGCATACCATTTCACAACAATGGTATGCATTGGAAATTATATGCATACCAATACCATACCAATATCAATACCATACTATACCATACCAATAATAATACCAATACAATACCATACCAATACCAATACCATACCATACAATTCCATACCAATACCAATACCATACCATACCAATACCATATCCAAAAACGCCCGACATAGTGTTCTTGAAAATCAACCTCATCTTTAGAAATTGCATTATCCCTCATTGACCAAAACCCTAGTGTCAGAGATACTACAACAAATAGTTTTTCGGTCGACAAAATGATAGCGTAGGGGCCCCACTAGTTGAAAACCAGTGCTCTTAATCCAATGCAACTGACGGTTTGTGCATCTGATTCTCCGTTTGAGTTTTATTGTGAGTTGCAACTTGCCTCCTCAAGCCATTTAATGACATGTGGTCAATTTGGTCTAGGGGCATAAAATCCAAACCAAGTAGCATAATGGACTTCTGTAAGCTCCCACAAGTCATTTTGGCCAAGTCCCACACAACTACACTAGCCAAAAATACCCAACACAATGTTCTTGAAAATCAACCTCCTCTTCAGAAATTGCACTATGCCTCATTGACCAAAACCCTAGTGTTGAAGATACTCCAAAAAAAGGTTTTTCAGTCGATGAAATGATAGCGTAGGAGCCCCAATAGCTAAAACTCGGTGCTTCGGATCCAATGCAACTGACATTCGTGCATTCGAGTCTCGGTTGGAGTTTTATCTATAGTTGCAACTTGCCTCCTCAATTCATTAAAGGATATGTGGCCAATTTGGTTCGGGGCCATAAAATACAAACCAAGCAGCATATCAGAGTTTTGTAAGCTCCCAAATTTATTTTTGGCCAAGGCCCATGCAACTACACTAGCAAAAAATGTCTGACAGAGTGTTCTTGAAAATCGACCTCATCTTTAGAAATTGCACTATGCCTCATTTACCAAAACCCTAGTGTCGGAGATACTCCAAAAAATGGTTTTCCAGTCAACAAAATGATAGCATAGGGGCCCCACTAGTTGAAACTCGTTGCTCCAAATCCAATGCAACTGACGGTTCGTGCATTTGAGTCTTGGTTTGAGTTTTATCGCAAGTTGAAACTTGCCTCTTCAAGACATTTAGGGAGATGTGGTCAATTTGGTCCAGGGGCATAAAATCCAAACCAAGTAGCATAACAAAATTTTGTAAGCTCCCACAAGTCTGTTTGGCCAAGGCCCATGTGACTACACTAGCCAAAAATACCTGATACAGTGTTCTTGAAAATCGACCTCCTCTTCAAAAATTGCACTATGCCTCATTGACCAAAACCCTGGTGTTGGAGATACTCCAACAAATGGTTTTTCTGTCGACGAAATGATAACATAAGAGCTCCAATAGCTGAAACCCGGTGCTCTAGATCCAATGCAATAGACGGTTCATGTATCCGAGTCCTGGTTTTCATTTTATAGATAGTTGCAACTTGCCTCCTCAAGCCATTCAAGGACATGTGGCCAATTTGGTCCAGGAGCATAAAATCCAAACCGGGTAGCATAACAGATTTCTGTAAGGTCCCACAACTCTATTTTGAAAAGGCCCATGCAAATACACTAGCCAAAAGTGCCCAACAGAGTGTTCTTGAAAATCGACCTCATCTTCGGAAAGTGCACTATGCCTCATTGACCAAAACCCTAATGTTGGAGATACTCCAACAAATGGTTTTTTGGTCAACGAAATGATAGTGTAGGGGCCCCACTAGATGAAACCCGATGCTATGAATCCAATGCAGCTGACAGTTTGTGCATCCAAGTCCAGGTTTGAGTTTTATCAGAGTTTCAACTCGCCTCCTCAAGCCATTCAGGGATATGTGGCCAATTTGGTCTGGGGGCATAAAATCCAAACTGAGTAGCATAATGGAATTCCAATACCAATACCAATACCAATACCATATCAATACCAATACCATTACCATACCAATACCAATACCATAATTTACCATACCGTACCAATACCAATACCAATACCAATACCAATACCAATACCAATACCATACCATACCATACATAATTGCGCCTAAAAAGAAGGTTGAAGTCAATAGGGGTGATAAAACTTGCTACATTTTTGCTAAGCCAACTATGGATAACTAAATGATGCAAAGGTACCAAAATATCAATATCTAGTTCAAATCCATGCATCTATGAAACATCAATTCAAAATTCTTATTAGGTTTATCAAGAGTAATTAAAATCATGGAAGTGTTTGTATCCTCAAAATATTAAACAAGAATCCATGTGGTTGAAAAATCAATGATCATAAGAGTGGTCCAAGGTATCATTGTCAAGTGTGATATGTGGTGCTAGTAGGCAAGAATCAAAGATATTTCTAGAGGAGATGGAGTCTAAGGGCATGCTAGTGGAGTGGGTAGCTTATTTAGGAAATCAATAGGAGAACCAAAGTGGAGAATACCAATACCATACCAATAACATACCAATAACATACCAATACCAATACCAATACCATACCATTGCATACCAATAACATTGCATACCAATACGAATTCCATTGCATACCAATACCAATAACATTGCCTACCATTCCATGCCATACCAATACCAATACCAATACCATACCAATACCATACCATTGCATACCGATACCAATACCATTGCATACCATTTCATGGAAATGGTATGCATTGTCAATGATATGCATACCAATACCATACCAATACCAATACCAATACCATACCATACAAATACCAATACCATTGCATGGCAATGATATGCATACAATTACCAATACCAATACCAATACGATACCAATACCAATACCATACGAATACGATACCATACCAATACCAAAACCAAAAACAATACCAATATGCATTTCCAATACCCTTATGCCTTGCCAATACCAATACCAATACAATTGCCAAGACCATTGCATACCGATACAACCAATACCATTTCATACCAATACCAATAACAATAACAGTGTATAACAATACCATACCATGCCAATACCAATACCAATACCATACCATACCAATATAATACTAATACAATAACATACCATACCATACCAATACTATACCAATACCAATACCATACCATTTCATACCAATAACAATACCAATACCATACCAATACTAATACCATACCAATAACAATACCATACTATACCATACCAATACCAATACCAATACCATACCATACCAATACCAATACCAATACTATACCAATATCAATACCAATACCATACCATACCATACAAATACTAATACCATATCAATACCAATACAAATACCAATACCATACCAATACCAATACCGGTACCATACCATTGCATACCGATACCATACAATTACCATACCATTGCATACCAATAACATTGCATACCAATACGAATTCCATTGCATACCAATACCAATAACATTGCCTACCATTCCATGCCATACCAATACCAATACCAATACCATACCAATACCATACCATTGCATACCGATACCAATACCATTGCATACCATTTCATGGAAATGGTATGCATTGTCAATGATATGCATACCAATACCATACCAATACCAATACCAATACCATACCATACAAATACCAATACCATTGCATGGCAATGATATGCATACAATTACCAATACCAATACCAATACGATACCAATACCAATACCATACGAATACGATACCATACCAATACCAAAACCAAAAACAATACCAATATGCATTTCCAATACCCTTATGCCTTGCCAATACCAATACCAATACAATTGCCAAGACCATTGCATACCGATACAACCAATACCATTTCATACCAATACCAATAACAATAACAGTGTATAACAATACCATACCATGCCAATACCAATACCAATACCATACCATACCAATATAATACTAATACAATAACATACCATACCATACC